>LPNX010660664.1:64646-110169 GCA_001517045.1 Pseudotsuga menziesii
TGATGATGATGATAGGTTTAGTTGAAACTTTTCTTTGATTTTATTTTCAAGCATTTGCAATGGAATGGTGATGATGATCAACGATGATGATGAGGAGGAGGATGATGACAATGATGATGATGAGGATGATGACTATGATGATGATGATGATGATCACGATGACAATGATGATCACGATGAAAATGATGATGAACAATGATGGTGATGATGATGATGATCACGATGATGATGACGATGATGATGATCACGATGACTATAGCTATGATGACGATGATTATGATGATGATTATGATGATTACGATGATGAGGAGGAGGATGATGATTATGATGATGATGATGATGATGATGATGATGATGATGATGATGATGGTGATGATGATGATGATGACGATGAAGATGATGATGAACAATGATGGTGATGATGATGATGATGAGGAGGAGGAGGAGGAGGATGAGGGTGATGATGATGATGACAATGATGAGGATGATGATGATAACGATGATGACGATGATGATGATGATGAACAATGATGGTGATGATGATGAGGAGGAGGAGGATGAGGATGATGATGACGTCGACGATGATGAGGAACTATGATGATGATGATGATAGGTTTAGTTAAAACTTTTCTTTGATTTTATTTTCAAACATTTGCAATTGAATGGTGATGATGAACAATGATGATGATGAGGAGGAGGATGATGACAATGAAGATGATGACTATGATGATGATGAGGATGATGATTACGATGACGACAATGATGAAAAATGATGGTGATGATGATGATGATTATGATGACGATGATGATGACGATGATGATGACGATGATGATGGTAATAATGATGATGATGATGACTATGGCCATGATGATGATGATGATAGAAATGATATTTTACCCACTTACTATAAATACAAATTACTAAATCTTGAAAACCGTTGAAATATTTAATACACATATAAAAACTCATTACATTGATGGCCACACACTTATTTGGATATTGTTGGTACTAGATGATCTGTTCTATTCTATGGACTGTACATTTGCAGACATCGATGAACAACCGTACACCCCTCATATCTATCCGGTCCCTTCCTCATATACGTTCTCCCTCCATCCCCCCCTCATATATCTCCCATAACCATCCCTCCCTTCATCCCCCCCATATATGTCCCCTACCCATCCCTCCCTCCCACGATTCCCTCTAGACCTTCCTCTCCCTCCTTTGACTCCCCCCCCTCTTAACCAATGTAATGTCGGGCCATGAGCCACCCCATAGACCGTTTGGATGGAATATTGGGAGTCTAAATGGTATTATAATTGGATAAGGATGTAATTACTCTTTTTTACTCTCATACCAAAGCAGTTAAGAAAAAACGCATATGTGATATAAATCACATGTGTGCTATATTGCATATGCGATTATAGCACATATGCGATATGAATAAACTATAACGCATATGTGTGTTTTAAAAATTTAAAAACTCGATGAGAATAAGGTTTGGCATTATGTTCAGAATTAGCTTCGGACTACTGAACCTGTTGGCTAGGACATAAAAGCCAGGGCTATTGCCTGTATTTTAGAATTCTATCAATATGATCAGTTTCAATTGCGTGTTTTGCTTTGACAAACATAGTGTTTTTTTTTTATGAAAATTTAGAATATTGTAGAGTACGATCTTACGATTCTGAATATGTAATTTTTTCCTTCAAGTGTATGTTTTAATTATTTATTATTATTTTTCTAAATGACATAGGTTAGTTTTCGAAATAGATACATCGATTGTTTTTTATATAACTTTTGATTGCCTTCACCATTTTCTAAGAAAACTATATGATGCACTAGAAGAGAGTGAGCTTTACAATATTGTATATAGAAATCAACGATTTCATTAATTTTTTCCTCTAAAGTGTTGCACCTGCACAAAACGTTTTAGTTTCGAGCTTTTTTTACTTCAATAATTAATAAAAATAATAATAATTCATCAAACGATATGAATAAATAGTGTTGCACTAGGCCCATATGTCCTTTACATGTCTGCAATATTTTATACAAAATTTACATCATTTACCTCATATATTGTTGCACCCACATAAACATATATGTTATGATGTGCTGAAAGTTTGAAAACTCAATTTCATGGAAACTAATTTTATAATCAATTACACACATTTTTTCTGCATAAATGTTATATATTATGAAAGCTGATTCATTGATCTATCTTTTGTCTTTTTACTTCATCTTCAAATACATTAGGGAAGTACCCCTAATTCTCACCTAAAGTCAGAGGTTCCAGATTTTTCCAGTATTATGTAGCATCTAAAGTGTTTTTAAAAGAATCCATGATTGTGCATCAGCCCCACAAACTATGTGGGTGTACTAGCTTTTAAAACTATAAACACTTTAACAAATTTTATTATTTCTTAAATTTATAACCACACAATATTTAACAATTTTTTCTTTAAATATTCAAATTTTAAAAACTTTATATTTTCCCAATAAAATACTTTACATATCTTCTTCCATTCGAGAAAGATGATGCTGCTTAAGCTAAATATCATATGGCAACATTTCAATATTATATAGATTATTCGAGATATTCATCATAATGATGTTTTGATGTAAGTTTTTATATGGCAACATATCAATATTATATAAATTATTATGATGATATTCATCATAATAATGTCTTCATGAGAGTATTTTGTCACTCTTTGGAAGGAGATTGCAACGTTTGCTTAGAAGTTCTGGGATGGATTTTCATAATATTTTTATGGATAAATTTTTATAATATTTTCCTCGATAAGTCGGTAGAGAAGAGAATCCATTACTATTATTTCACAATATCTCTCCATTCAAAAGAAATAAATATGAAACTCTAGTAAAGTTTGAAAGATTCTATCTCAACATTCCAAAAGAATTTCATCCTTATGAAGACGTTGTTGTGAAGGTCTATTTTGCACCTACCAACGAATTAGATTTTTCTTTTTATTTTATAGAAATAATATTTCTAATTTTGAATAAAATGTTAACTTATGTTTTAGAGTTGGAAAATAATTTATGGGTTTGAGAAATATTAAGTTTTTTTCTTCAAATTTTTTTTCTGGGTAGACATATTCTCTCTACAATAACAATTTTATTTAAGAGGTTTTTTTTGGTAGCATACTATTTCCAGAATAACAACTTTATTTAAGAGGTTTTGGGTTAGATTGTTTTTTCTTGTTACTTTTTTCAAAAGTTTATGTAACTTTAAATTGTAAAGTAATTATAGTGTAAAAGTGTTTCCCACTTGTTTTATAAAAGTGAGTCATTTATTTTAATGTAACTTAATTGTAAAAGTAAGCTTATAGGAAAAGTTCTTAAGGGAGAGAATTCTTTACTGCATTTTTTGCTCCCATCATCACATGGAACAACCTTTGTCTACCATGTGACTCATTGGCTCTTGTTTTATGCATTTCTTTAAAAGGGTATAACTTTGATATCCGTATTTTGTTTCCAGTGCCTTTATTTTTAAATTGTCTATTTTTTGGAGATACTTGCATCTAGACTCTCAATTTCTACTTTTGCAACCATATTCCATGTTTATTACAACATGATTTCTACATGTGATATTATACTTACCAATACCAACTACTTTCCATGGAAAGCCCATATGGAGGATGATGATAAGAAAATAGGGGACTTTATCGAATTACCTTGGGAAAAGAAACTAAACCTTCTGATGATGATAAGAAAATAAAATGGGATAATAAATGTGATGAAGCCTGTGGATTAATCGATATGTTAATTTCTAATGAGTCACAATTCTACCTCCAATGAATTGATGAATTAGATAAGGTTTGAGAAAAAAAAATGAAAACTGTATGTAGTAAACACAATGAGATTCAAAGTCACCAACTTGAAAATGAATTGGTTACTTTGAATCCAAGTGTTTTCTCTTGCATTCAAGAATATATATCTAAGTACAAAACCATTAGATTCTTAGTTCAATAATACTACCTAAAAAAGGAATACACATTATTTGTTTTTCATATTCTTTCAAAGATTGGTCATGCCCATTTTTTTGTATATACCTTTTAATCTAGGAAAGAATATCTATAGGCTAACTATATAGAACCCACTGTTGAATAAATTTGTGATGCTTTCATTCAAGAGAAATATGCTTCGATTATTTGATTCTTGGAGTGATCAATGATGTTGATACATTTAAAAAAGGCTTAGTGGCACAACAAAAGGATAAGTCTAATAAACTCAAGAATAAACCTCGTCACAACAATAACAAAAACAAGGGTGCCAAACCCTCTGATCCAACTCATCCTTCCCATGATGACAAACTTGACCAAATCAAAAGGTAAGAAGACTGAGCATCAATGCAAATTTTGTGCGAAATATGGTCATGCAGAATCCAAGTGTTTCAAGAAGATGGAAACCCTTGAAGCATCAATGAATAAGTACAACATCAACCTTGATTCTTGTAAATCCACTTCTCATGGACATGTACTTTATGCACTTGTTTTTTCCTTTAATGCGTCCTCTTCTTCTTATTCTAATGAGTGGATTATTGATTCTAGAGTCTCTTATCATATGGATAAGGATACATCCATTTTTTTTTGCTCTAAATGAATGTAACACCAAACAAATAGTTTTTGGTGATTATATATCTCTTAGTGTTGTAGAATATGGAATAGTTCACCTATAATTTCCAGGAATTTCTTGAAATTTGTTGTCAATCTCTCAAATCACTCATTCTAGTGAAAGTAAGAATGTAGATTTTACATCTCACCAAGTTGTAATCAAAGATTTCAAAGATCTCAAACATGTCCTAGATACTGGAATTGTTGATGATATTACCATGTTGAACATATTCAAAAACTTTGGGTAATCACCCTTCCCCTCAGTTTTTATTTCTCATAGCATTGACTTGAGAAAAATTTGGCATAACTGATTCGGTATTCTAAAATATCGTTGATTGCAACAACCATGTAATAAGAAAATGGTGGCTGGTCTCTCTCATCTCATGTAGAGATGGTGTTTGTACCAAGTGTGTTTCTGGAAAACATCATCAACATAGTTTTGAAAAAAGTGCCTCTTGGCATGCTTTCGCTCCCTTGCAACTTGTTCACGATGATTTTTGTGTTTGCTTCCTTCTACTTCATTCTCCGTATCTAAGTATTCTTTAAATTTCATTGATGAATTATCCAAACATACTTGGTTTTATTTATTAATACTTAAGAGAGAAGTTTTTTTCTCTACAAAACCTTTCTCTACAACACCCTTGTAGAGAAAGAATTTGGACATCAAATACACAAGTTAAAAATAAATAATAGAGGCTAATGTGTAAACAACAACTTTACTAATTACTACACTGCATAGAGAAATCAAATGCAGCATATAGTTTAGTATACATCACAACAAAATGGTGTTGCTAAGAGAAAGAATCACACATTAAAAGAAATAGCTAATTATATGATCCATTCTAAAGGATTAATCCTTCACTTTTGGGTAAAAGCCATCAATTGTAACAATTACATAGTTAATGTTTAGTTTTATATGCTTCTATAACTTAAGTCCTAACTTCATTAGCATTTAATGCATTTTCACAATAACAACATAAAGAAGATTACTAAAAGAAACACAATCACAAGGTACACAACAATTTACCCGGGGAAACTCACAAGGGAAAAAACCCAGCAAAACTTCCTCAATATAGATTACTAAAATGAAATGATCAAAGAATACAGTTTCATAAGAGAGAGATACCAAACCCTAAGCATAATACCCAAAAAACCAAAGACGCTAGTCCTCCTCCTTCTCTGCCCTTCCTTCTTTCTCTCGTTTGTGCAATACATGAGTGAGTGAGTGTGTAGAAATTAGGGAGGATGAATCCCTATTTATACTGATTTCCCAATTGACATTTTACCCTAACTGCGCTAACCTATCAAACTAACAGGGCCAACCTACTTAGGAAAACTCACAATAATAATTATATGATTCTTTTCTGCATACTGTTGACTCAACTTACAAATAAGGGTTTACCTCATGACTTTTACATGAACTTTTACATTAGTGAAATCTCCCGAAGGAGGAATAATAATAATGTAAAGTACAAGTAGAATATTCTTAGAAGTTACATTATTTCAACACTCCCCCTTAATAAGAAGGGTATTCTTTATTGGTGCTTTCACGGGTCATGTTTTTTAACCAAATGGAAACCCAGTGTGAAAAAAGTAAAATTCTTGACGTTTTAGGCTGGGTAGTTCAACCCATCTTAAGGAGATACCATCAAGTTTCCCAACATAATCTTTCAATCCGTTTCCATATTAATAATGTAACTTAGCCCAAAATATTAAATTATGTCGGCCTTAAGAAACAATATTAAGATGTCGTAGTTTTATTTTTGATTTGGTTAATGATAAGGGCCCACGTCTTGCTGAGCTTCCATCCATCATCTCGATTGATATTGAGAGGGTGTTTCTCAATTTCAATCACTTCTCTTACTCGTCTTCTTGTGTAAGGGTATTCTACTGAGAAAAACAACAAATGGTGTGGATCTACACAACATCATTGGAATTTTTGAACAACATCATCATCTTCAGCATGGAGCTGGAGCATAGCCATCTACAGCATGGAACTAGAGCATCACCTGCAACATGGAGCTAGAGAATTATCATCATCTGCTTGAACATCATCATATGAAACATGGAGTTGGAGCATCATCATATGCAACATGGAACTAGATCATCACCTGCAGCATGAAGCTGGAGCATCACCATCATCTATTGAAACATCATCATATGCAACATGGAGCTAGAGTATCATCATCTGTAGGATGGAACTAGATCACAACCTACAGCATTGAGCTGGAGAATCATCATCATTTACATCAGTATAGTACTTATGGAACATAATCATCATCATATTCTGTACAAAGCTGACTCTATCAACATCTTCAAAATAGAAATTGATACATCACTAGGAACGACAATAAGAGGCTATCTCATCACCATAAATATGGAATAAAATCAACAACGAAAGCATGAGGCTAGCTCATCAGCATAAAGCTAGAATACCAACAAAAATGAAAGCATGAGGTTGGCTCATTAACATAAATATGGAACAAGAACAACAAGTGGCAGGTGTAACAATATCATCATCAACAAATTAAGGTTGGAATAACATCATCTATGGCAGGTGTATCAACAAACAACATGGTCCTTCTTTTTAAAATTATGAAATCATGGAAAACATGAGTGATCCTTTCCTTTCAGAATTATGGGATCATGGACAACATGGATGATCCTTTCTTTCGGAATTATGGGATCATGGATAACACATGTGATCCTTTCCTTTCAGAATTATGGGAACATGAACAACATAGGCGATCCTTTCCTTTTGGATTTACAGAATCACGAACAACACATCTATGGTAATCAGACGATCCTTCCTCTTTTGGGATTACAGGATCAAGTCTTTACAGAGACACTAATATTGATCACACATAAATATGTGGTACTCATATGATCCTTCCTCTTTCGGGATTACGGGATCAAGTCTTTACGGAGACACATATATTAATCACACATACATCCGTGGTACTTAGATAATCCTTCCTCTTTCCATATTACGAGATCAAGTCTTTACGAAGACACCGATATTGATCACGCGTATGTATGTGGTACTCAAACGATCCTTCCTTTTTTGTGATTACAGGATCAAGTCTTTATGGAGACACCGATATTGATCACACATACATATGTGGTACTCATATGATCCTTCCTCTTTTAGGATTACGGGATCAAGTATTTATGGATACACCAATATTGATCATACATACGTCTATGGACCTCAGAGGATCCTTCCTCTTTCTATATTACTAGATCAAGTCTTTACAAAGACACCAATATTGATCACACATACATCTATGGTACTCAAACAATCCCTCCTCTTCCAGGATTACAAGATCAAGTCTTTACGGAGACACCAATATTGATCAAAACTAATACATACATACATAGGATGATCCTTCCTTTCAGAATTGTGGGATCTCCCACCAAAATTTTAGATATTCCTTCCTTTCATAATTACAGGATCAAATCCACCAACCAAAATCTTGGATGATCCTTCCTTTCAAAATTACAAGATAAATTCCATCAATCAACAATCTGGATGATCCTTCCTTTAAAAATTATGAGATCAAGTCCATCAACATCTTAGGCAATCGTTCCTTCCAGAATTACAAGATCAAGTCCATCAACTAACATCTTGGATGATCCTTCCTTTCACAATTATGAGATCAAGTCATCAACATTTTACATGATCCTTCCTTTTGGAATTACAGGATCAAGTCTATAGATGAACATTTAAGATGATCCTTCCTTTCGGAATTACAGGATCAAGTCTAAAGATGATCAATCCCAACTAAGATATCTATTGTGGTAAGGATACCATAGTATTATCAATTCTACTCCCCCTTTTGATGGAAGTCCTTATGGACAACACCTATATTGTCTTGGAAGTGTTCAAACTTCACACAAGACAAAGGCTTAGTCAACACATCTGCAACCTACTCATTTGTGATCACATATTAGATTTTTATAGCTCCCTTCTGCACCATGTCATGAACGTAGAAATGCCATATTTATATTTGCTTCATCTTATCATGGAACATGGGGTTCTCTATCATCTTCATGCAACTTTGGTTATCACATAGAATCGAGGTGGTATCCATCTCCAAATTGAATAGATCTGATAACAACTTCCAAATCCATATTACTTCACAACTCGAGAAACAAGTTGCAATATATTCCGCTTCTATAGTGCTAAGAGCAACATGGGACTGCTTCTTGGTTATCCATGAGATCATGGTTGATCCTAGATTGAAACATACACCTGAAGTTCTATTTCTATCTAAGACACTTCCTACGCAGTTTGACTATGTATACAGTCTGAAGTCATGATCTCTAGTATAACTGAGACCATAGTCTACCATACCTTTCAGGTACCTCATCACATTCTTTGCAGCTACTAGGTGATCATATCTGGGATCAACCAGGTATTGACTCAAGGTGTTTAGAGAAAAGAATATATCTGGTCAATTATTCATCAGATACATCAATTAACCAATAATATGTATGTATAGTGTCACATCCACTAATTATGAAGAAGCATCAGCCAACAAGTTCAAATTTGTATCCATGGGTGTGGCTATGGATTTACATTTCAACATATCAAACATTGTCCATATTTCTACTGCATACTTCCCTTGGTTAAGGAATATTCCTTCTAGGCTCTGGCATACTTCAAGACCTAGAAAATAATGCATCAAGCCAAGGTTTTCCATCTCAATTTATGTAGTGAAATTATTCTCACACTTTGAGATTTTCTTCTCATTACCTGTCAAGAATAAATCATCCACGTATAGAAATATTATGACAGGTTCATTATCCATAACCTTGAAGTAAAGGTTAGGATCAACATTACTTTTGGTAAAGCCCAAACTCGTTAGAAAACTATCGATTCTTCCATACCAAGCTCTTAAAGCTTGCTTAAATGCACACATAGCCTTCTTTAGCTTACAAACGTGTGTCCTTAGGTCTTCATCTTCAAAACCTTGTGGTTTTTCTATGTATGCTTCTTCTTCAATAACAACATTTATGAAGGTTGTTTTCACATCCTTATCGTGTAACTTCCATTTCATCTTGGTTGCAAGTGCCATGATGGTTCTGATAGAAGTGTACCTTGCTATAGGAGTAAATGTATCTTCATAATCAATTCCTTCATTTTGAGAGAATCCACGGGCCACAAATCTATCTATGTATTTCTCAATACTTTCATTAGTTGTATCTTTTATCATGTAGATCCATTTGAAAGATACCACACTTTTACCTTCTGTTTTGGGAACTACTTCCCACACATCATTATTCATTATGGATTGGTATTCTTCCATCATGGCTTATACCGATTCTTTGTTTTGAACAACTACTTCGAAACAAGTAGGTTTTTTGTCTACAATTTCACACATTAAAGCCACATAACTAGGAAATGGATTTGGATTCTTGCTCTATATTTAGGATCCTTCTGGAGAACCACACCTTTCTGCTTCTGTAATAATCTAATGATCCCAAGATGACTTTTTCTTATGGGAGATATTCATGTGGGGAGGTTCTTGGGGCTACAACATATCATGTTCTTCTGAAATCTCATCATTAGAAGAAGGTGAAATTTCTTTCATCGGTGATGTAGCTCTGGGAGCTAGAACTTCTTCATATGTTTCTTCAAGTTGTAACTTTCTTGATTTATTTAAAGTTGTATCTTCATCAAAGATTGCATCCTTGCTAATTTCCATATAATGGTAACCTAGTATATAGTTTTTGAAGGACTTGGATACCTCATAGTATCCAACAAATATTCCTTTCTTTCCGAAAGGATCCAACTTACTCCTTTTCTCTTTGGAATATGAAAAAACATTGGACAACCAAATATATTGAGGTGACTTACCTCTGGTTTCTTTCCCATGAACATTTCTTCAAATTTTTGAACCCAAGTTCACTATGGGATATTCTATTTTGGACATATAATGTTGTCATTGCTACTTCATTCCATAAGTGCATAGGAAGATATTGATCATGGATATTAGTATTTAAATATTCCATAATGGTTCGGTTCTTCCTTTCATAAACATCTTTATATACTCCTTCATGATCAATCTTTTAGATCTGGTAGACATGTGACTACCTTACTTAGATGTGGTAAGGATTTGTAGTTTATGTGAGAAATCCTTCCATGCCATGGGGAACATAGACTTGTTGTATCATGAATCAAGGTTGCTTCTGAGTGACCTTTCAGTTTATACATGCCACCTTCTTCCGTCCCAATGATAGATACATCTTCTATATATTTTCCTCTAGGCCACATAAGAAATTCACCATCTATAAAACATATGATTCAACTTCTTATTTTGTTAACTTCCTTGGAGGTTCTTCTTCTTCTTCTTATTCTTTGTCTAAGTGGGAATGATGTCTTTTGTTATTCCCCCTCTTATATTCTTCTTTTCTTGTTAGACAATTTCCGGTAATGTGTCTATATTATCACAATGGTAACATTAATAAGAGGAGAAATCCTTTCGCTTGTAATATCCCTTTTTTTTCTATTGAAACTTCTTAGGAGGATGAGACCCCTTATGAGTTTCCTTCTTGAAATGATGTATTCCTTTTCTTCTTCTATTATAAGTAGGTAGAGCATGGTCATCATCTCTAAGTAGTTCTTCTCGGTTTGCTACTCTAACTTCCTCTTAAACACATTCTTCCCATAGGACATCAAATTGTATGCTTTGCTTTCTTACACAAATTGTCTAGATGTAGGAATCCCATGGTATAATAAGACCATTAAGAGCGGTCATTACTAGTTCATCTTCATCAATTTTGTCTTCAATTTTTTCTAGTTTCTCTTTGAATTGAGAAACCCTTGTGAAGTATTCTTGGATAGATTCACCCTTGCTCATATTTGTACTTTTTATTTAGGCTCTCAAATTCATCTTTTGGTTGATGTTTGTTCCTACATACATTCATGATAGGGAATCAAACATCTCCTTAGGTGTGTCTTTGGAGGACACTTGAGGAATCAAGTGATCCTTGATAGAATCTGCTATGATTCTCTTGGCTCTAATCATGTATTTCTTGTACCTTTCCTTTGGTTCATATTCTTTAGGCTCTCACATAACTTCCTTGATAAAATTTGCAAGATCATTCTCTTCTAGTATAAGTCCTATTATGTATTTCCAAGCACAAAATTTTTCTATTCCTTCCAACTTGTCATCAAGCTTAGTGCTTGGAGGAATTTTTTCCCAAAGAATAAGAAATGAAAACTGCACTTACCAAAAGATGCACTTGACTGAGGTGAGTATGTTGGTACAGTCATTTTTTGAAGAATCCAAATTCTAACCCTTGAAATTGGACTTGCGGAATTATGGACTGCAGTTTCTGGTTCCAATCCAAACTAGGGTTTGAATTTATGAAGAATACGTCCATTGTTGATGTTATCCTATCAAAAAGGGTTCACTCTGCAGGTCTGTCGACACCCATCAATGCAAACTCCCTGAAAACTATCCCAGACGGGTTTTACCCTATCCAAGAACACCTACGAAGCAGGTGTAGTCTCATCCGAGATGTCTCGGGGTGGGTTGTAGGAACCAAGTTTCCATAGAGGAAAGATGAATCTCTCACTATCTATTACTCTACCACAACATCCAGAGATCTAGGGTTTCAATTAAACTAGTAGCTAGATCATTACATTTGTACTTACTCGGACATATATCGACAAAAACTTGTTAACATCATGGTTCAGATTCACATCAAAGAGATCAACATATAGTAAACCACGACACTTTGCAAGGCTTCACATCATTCGTATTTTAAGAAAACAACACATGAGTCGCATCATCATATATTTCACATAAATCATTTTCCTACTATCTTAAAAAGGTGACACATCTTACAGAAAACCAAACAAGAAGCATAATTGTGCCATCAACAAAGACTTCATATCATTAATACCGACAATATACCACAAAAGATAGAAAACTTCCTTTGTCAATAGCTTCTGTTAGGATTCTAATGTCCTTATCTGAGGGCCTCTTTACCTTGGTTACCTTAATAATATTCTCCCTCAGATGGGAAAATCCATTGGTTGGGAGTTCATAAGCATCAACCATGTTTACCTCTTATTTTTTGGGGATATGTGGTGGGATATCCAACTAAACCATGGAGATATTTTCTATGTGGGAATGGTTGTTACAATACAACCCCTAAGATTTTAGTTCAGAAGTAATTTACCTATATATTTAGTTTTAGTTCATAGGAAATATCTATATTTAGATTTCGTTAATAAATAATACATAACTATCAGGTATAGTTTATTAACAAGAATTTCCATTTGATATCCCAGATAGGGTGGTATTCATATTGCCCCTCAAAAAAGTAAGTTTTTAATAGGGTTATTTATTCATATTACTTAGGATTGAATGGAGGTTTAACATAGATATGTGAAATATAGTATATTATAGATAGACACACTGAACGGGTTTCATAACCCTTGTCCATATACTCACAGTACATGATAAAAATTAATTCCATTAAAGTCCTTGGTTATAATTAAGTGGGAATCCATCCATTCATTCCTTAAGTGACCTTAAGTGCACAAGTAATAAGTTCACAACTAAGAGATGAGCTATGGTTCACAATGAAAACCTCGTTCCTTCCAAATCCACTACTGCTAGCAGGAGGTATTCAATTCAGTGACAGCTTCATAGTTTGTGGTAGATTCCATCAAGCGTTACCAGTGTTACCAGTAGGAGATTCCCCATGTGTTTTTTATGGTGTTCAGTGGAATCCATTTAAGAGGTATGATATCCTTAGTAGCACCAACCCATTTCCCCAAAACTCTGTTTGGTTGGGACATAATTCCCAATAAAAAATAAATCATATCTAACTCTCTTCTTAGATTCCACTAGAGCAGCAGTATTCTTTTGCCACTAGATCTGTTCAATGCTTATAGGATAATACTCAACAAGTACCTATAGTCCCTCCCCCATAGCCACTAGCTTCTTGTCATAGCCCATCATGTAGGTCTAGCTCAACTAAAGCAGAGTCTGTCTTGGGGAATCAACATGGAATTGTTGAATTTGAATTCCACCATGCATGTCTATGTTTTTGGTTTAACTGATGGATGGGGACTACCAAAACCTCTCCCTATGGTTGAATGGGTTCGTACCTAACCCCATAATACTTTGAAATTTTTCCTAGAGGAAAAATCCTCCCTCATTTTCAGGTTTAGATGAACCATTGCTTATCGGTGATCTCAAATTCGGAACCTAGATGGACCAAATGAGAGACCATATGATGAAAACTCTCCATTTGGCGTGTCTCCTTATCCAACAAAAATGCATCCCAATGTTAGGTTCTTTCTCCTAAGCTTCTCTTTGTATCCTAAGTATCTCGGGTAAGGTAATTTCCTTCCTCTACCTAGGTAGACCCTAGAGTGAAAGAGAGAATAAGTCGCCCTTCCTTAACTCCATCATGCATCAGGAAAAGAAACCGTTGATGATGAGGTTGCACAACTAATAGGTAGTTATTCTAAACTATCTGAACTATTCTATCGAGAATGGCTAGCAACAGGTCTATTCAAGTGTCCATGCCTAAGCTTCGGCTCTTCTAATAGGGGCACATTGGGAGGTTACAAAAAATCAATATGTAATATGTATGGTAATTTGTCGAAGCAGTGAGGAAGGAGAACAACTAAGTGCCCATTTGGTTTGGGACATTTATTTCTAAATTTCCTCTGATGGGTGGGATGCTTTTGCACCCTTTGTCTCATTGGAATACTTCTTTATGCACTACTTCAATTCAATAGAGAATGGAAAGTTGAAAGCTCATTTCTCTTATTTGTTTGGGAACTAATCATTGATGAGTCCATAGGCACCACCCATGAGGGTTCCACAACCACCAATAGTATAGAATAGGTTCCACTAAGCATAGGGGTTGGCACCACTATCATCCAGGTGAGGTTACTGGTATGGGTATTACCATCCAATGTGTGCATGTATGGGGTATCCTCCTCCTACTCCTATGATCTTTATGACCCATGTGATATCCATTATTAGAATAAGATGAGATATACCGATATGAGGTTCAACTAGATAAATTACGTTTCCTTCCAGGAATCAAATTGACCATGCTGATCTAACCTTTGGCCGATAGGTGTTGTTCAAGAATAAACACCCTTATAACCGAGGGTCTGGGGTTATCAACGTACTCTTAAAAATTGTATACAATCCGCTTTTAAAGTACAGAAAGGAAATAGGAAGATGTGATAGACTCACCCGATTAATGACGGTTGATCCAATCTTTGTCTTCTTTCGTTCTGCTCCTCTCCAAATCTTTCAGGGATGCACCTCCTTCACCTGCAAAGAGAAAATCCTCCAAGTTAGATAAACAATATATAAAGTGCTTAATCATAAATATTTATCAAACCATGATACATGAAAGATATTCAACATGCATTTGGAATAAGGATTCTCTTTATTAACAATAGTGAATGAGATAAGTGTACAACCCAACGCCTGAAACAAGGACTCCTCTGCAACCAAAAGATTCTGAGTTCTGCTGCTCCAACGAATTTTGAAAATATACCACCAGCATAACTTTTCTCTCCAATTATGATTGTATAATGCCCTCCCCAAGGCCTTTATTTATACTTAGGAAAATAGAGCATTTTGGAAGGTTGAGGAGGTTGAGACAGTTAAGATAGTTAATGTTTAAGGCTTAACAAATCTCCATTAATCGTATTTGTTATTTTTAATATCAAATGGAGGTGTACATGAGTATTGATATTGGCAACCCACGTATGACACGCGATTTGCTATAAGGAAAACCAATGTACAGATCTGTATGCAGGTTGCAATGAAAATACCCGTGTACAGTACGCGATATGCTGTGGAGATAATCGCGTATGTACGTGAGTTGCTGTGGAAAGAGTCGCGTACAGCAATCAACATGTAAAAATGTAAAAATTGCAAGCTAGGTGGATAGTGAAGGCATTTCATGTCATGCCCATCTATAGTGTTTTAGGAAACCTTCAATCCATAAATGTCCTTTTGTGCGCTGATATATGAAGTGTCAACACTCGGATGGAGAAGTGCCATTTGGGTTGATAATAGATGCCCCCTAGTGTGTGAGGTTAGAGGGAAGTGATGGCTGAAATACATTATAATCTTTATCTTTGGAGAACTCAAAAATCCAATGGAGCAGAGGTAGTACCTTGAACAAATACATAATAATGGCATATACAAAGTCGTATCTGAGGATGCTATGTTCAATATACTGGAACACTAGCTCCTTTACAAATGTTTGATTACATCATATAATATGGATACAAGACCACGTATATTACAAAGGTGGATCGAAGCCACAATCTACAATCATGATGAATCTTCAAAGATCTGGAAGCTATGTACATAGGTAGAACATAATCTTGTTCATCTTAGTCCATAGTGAGGGAACTAAGGTCTTCATAAACAATCCCAATGAACTAGTACAATCCAAGCCATGTGAATAGATGTAGGTTGGAGTCAAACATGGAGAGGATTCAACAGTTTGTCAATCAATAGGTGATAATTGACAACTGAAGCAAAGGAATTCACCAATGATGAAAGTGAATCCAGAGATACAAATGTCAAAACTCTAGGTATTCGTCATCAGGAAGTGCTGAAGCGGAACCATACTGTGATAAGGAAGGCAATAGATCCTCCAACGGATCACAAGAGTGACTAGGAACTGGGAAAAGGAAGGGAGACACAAGAGATAATAGATATGACAATGATGGGATCAAGATAGAGATCAGACATTGAGTTAAGTCCTTGAACATTGAGCACGACACAGAGATGACCCAAGGCAGCTTTTAAATTTATAGATAGAACAACTAGAATTATCTGTCATGTAGGAGACATGATCAGATTCCCCAGGAAGAACGGACAAGAGGAGGAGTAATAAACTCGAAGTAATAGTTGAACTGAAAGTGAACACTTAGACATGGGTATCGAAAAAGACAGAGAGTGCTATGTTCAAGCATGACATGCTGCCACTAACTGAAAACAAGAGAAAACTTCTTCCTTACCTTCCCTGTTAAATTTTAACAAGTCTAGGAAAGTCAACTTGAGTCTCTCTTCATTTTTTAACAAGCTTGAAGAGAAGAGGGAATATTGCTTGATAGTGTCACTGATTCATGGATTTAATGAGCCCTAACTAGTACATTCTCAGTCGGTGTTTTCACATTTAGAGAGTCTGAAAACTCCAAATAAGACTCCAGGGTGGTCCTTTTTTGTCCAATTTAGTCTCATGAGGCTGGAAAAGTGTAAAACATACCACAGAAGAACTCTCTTAACTTCCAAAGAAGAAATGGTGAAGCTTTTTCGTATTTAGTCAGGGAGGTCCAAAAAAGGTTAAATTACCACCTACCCAATGCTCCTTTAAGAATAACATAAATAGATTGATTTTTACGAGTGTGAAGGAAAGCAAGATCACTTGGAAAGATCCATTTGAGTACGAGAAATGGGGCTTACAACAATAAAATCGATGCTTTGTTCTTTAGTGTTTAACGAGCATGACAAAGACATAAAGTACACTCGGAATCTTTTTCATGTTTAGGTACAAAGCACGAAAAAAGAGAAAACTAAGTTCATACCAGGAATTCCTTTTCCATTAATTTAGTCCCTCAGTTCTGAAAAAGTGATAAACCTATGCCTGAGAATACTCTTCTCAATTCTGTAGAAAAGAGAGTGATCCTTTCTCGTGCTATTCCACATGGTCCGAGAAAGAGATAACCTACCCCCAATGCGGATGCCCATTCACATATTCTTAACGAGCTTGAATGGACAAGTTAACTTGGCTATCAAGTCTATTTTTAAGGAGTCAGACCTGGGCCTAAAGAAACTCCATAAGGGTAGGGAGTCCTATAAAGGGATAGCTTGTAAAAAGAGACCATAATGAGGCTCTATTTGGCGTAAAAAATATCCAAAGGATTCCCTTATACCTAACACTATTGCAGCATGAGTATCGAAAGACAACATAGGTTCTAAATGGGGATACTCATGAGAGGAAGGCCCTATCCACGGAAGAACGATGGTAAAGACAAGGAGGTAATGGTTAAAAATACCATAGTCCATGGTAAAAATGTTGATTACTAAGTTTAAGATGGAATAGTATAGATGCAAAAATGCATGTAGAATGACATAAAACCATCCTATATGAGTAAAAACCACTTTAGAATGATGAAAAACCTGTTACAAGGCCAAAAGAGATGGGATTAGTTTGATAAAATGTGAACTATAGGCCAAAAACCCACTTAAGAAATATAATTTCTATAAATAGTTCAAAAAACTAAGTAAAACTCACCATTTTGAATTTTAGCGATAAGAAGCAATTTTTTACCTCTACCTTCATTTGATCGGTGCAGACAATCCAGTGGACGAAAACCAATTCCACAAGTGTCAGGAAAGACTAGACCCCAAGCTCTTCATTTTGGTCCTAGAAAATTTTAATTTTGAGTCTCAATTTCATATTTTTGAGTGCCCTTAAGCAAGGAACGTTGTGTACGCAGGTTTGCTATAGTAACACTCGTGTACAGGCATTCTGTACGTGGGTTGTCTAAAATACAGTCGTGTACAGTACGTGACATGTCTAACTAGACAATGACGTATGCTGCGTGGAGGGTAAAAAAATATATAAAGAGTCAGAATTTTGAATTTTTATGTGAAACTAATGCTTCACAATGGTTGATTTTCTAGGTGTGAATATGGTGCTTGAGTGGAGGGACCACAAGCACGGAGATTTGGATCAAGAAGCACTCCAGGATGCCCCCACTATGAATGCTTTACGTTCAAGTGGGTTGTTGAAATTATTTTGCACATCACCTATGCAGGCCAATGTCCGCCTGCTAGAGTTCATGATGAACTACTGGGATCATGATTTGGGCATGTTCGACCTTCAGGGTGAGTCCTTGGAGATTACTTTTGAGGATATCTACTTCATTGCTGGTCTTTCACGACGAGGGGTTCCAGTTAAATTGGAGGGCATCGACAGAGGCGGTGATCCTCTAAGTGTCCAAAACTACGTTGATGTATTCTACGCACCAGGGACCCAAAAGAGAGGGAGTTGCATCCCTATTACACATATACGTGATATTCCCCTGTAGGTTTTGGTAAGTACCATAGTTAGGGTTGCGGGATCATCTTCTCTTCATCTCGCCACATGGAACCAAATGAGGTTGGCAGTGGAGTGCATGCATGGGTCTTTGTATGATTGGTGTTCTAGGGAATCTCGATTCTGAAAAAAAAACTCTTGGACTGCAAGAGAGGAAGAAGGAAGAACTTTGGATATTCTAGCATCTTGGTGGCCTTCTTCTTCAAGAGAGTGCCAGGGTTGAGCCCTGTAGTACCTCTACTGGTTAGATCTCCTCATTAGCCTAGGATGAGCAAGTGGGGAGATATCTTCCTCTGCCAGGGAGGAGGTGGCTCAGTGCAGAGTCTGTACGATGATGAATTCTACTTTTGGTGGGAGTGGCAGTTCCCAGCACTGGAGCAGTTTCCATATGCTGGGATGGATTTTCGGGGTGATCCAGACCTTGTCCTCCCTCCAGAAGGAGCATGGGGAGAGCTAGGTAATTTTTAATTTTCAAGTTTTTAATTTTTTTTTATGAATTTTAAAATATAGGGATATATATATATGTATAAGAGTTCTAATCCTATAAACATATCAAAATGCAGATATTGGACCGGTCCACCCTACAGGGCATCCACGTATGTTTGTTCGTCCTGCCTTAGGTGAAGACCAGGGGCTTATCAGGGTTCTGGAGGGGAAGCTGGCCAGGCTTACCCAAAGAGTACCCACTATGTGGATTGAGCACATCCCATCCATCATGCAGGAGTATGTGGTTGGAATACCACCCATCTGGATATGCCTTTTGAGGCGAGTAGCCAGAGCGGTTTTGGTGTACATAGATGCTGCCGAAGACGAGGAGGCTGAAGAAGCCAGAGTTCAGGGAGACCGAGGGGACTAGGGTGGTCCAACTGACCAGGGTGGTCTTGCTTAGACCTAGGGCATTTTGATGGACTATGATCCATTTTTTGTATATTTTTGTATATTATAAAGTTATTACTGGATCTGAGGACCAGATACTTGACCTATCTATAGACAGATATTCACACACACACACACACACACATATATATATTGTCGATTTATTTACAATTTTTTTTATGTTTATACTGTATATTTTATGAAATATGTGTTAGATGCCAATCCAAAATGTAATTAGCATATGCATCAGTCAATGAATTCTGATTCCTTGGAATGTGATTGAATGTAATAAATTCAAAATTTCTTTCCAATAACCTAACTTGCATGAACTAATGTAATAGAATAGGGTTCCACACCTGGTAATCTTGATTGAGCTGGGAAACCACCAGTTGAGAGTCTAGATGGACTTCCAGCTGAGTGATACCACGTGACAAAGCATCCCATAGAAGCTAAATTATAGCCCTATACTCAGCAACATTATTAGAAGCAAGACTTAAACAAGCGCCTCCTAAGACAACTAATTGTCCCGAGGGAGAATAAATGACCCATGCTGCTGAAGCAAGATTACAAGAGTGGCGACTGGCGCCATCAGCAAAACCTATGAACATCTCGGAAGACATCTGAAACAACCAGCCGATAGTATGAAAAACACAAACTGACGATCTATTGTACATAAAAATACATACAATAGAATACAAGAAAAAGTGCTAAGCCTAAGCATAGTACTTCTTCAGATAGAGCCCATTTCTAGGTTCAGGCAGCTTATTCCCATCAAAATCTATTAATTCATATGCACCCTTTTTTAATAATTTCGACATGACATAAGGCCCTAACCACATGGCCTTGAATTTTCCTACCCCTAGGGGTTCCTTGTCTTGGTCCCAAAGAAAAACAAGGTCCCCCTTAGAAAAAATCCGAGGTTTAACCGATTTATCATATTGGATTTTGACCCTATTCTTGTGAGCTTGATTAGCTGTAAGCGCATCTCTGCGCTGCTCATCAAGGTGTTCTAAGTGTACTAGACATTCTTCAAGCTCTGTCATATTGGGTAACACATGAATAGTTATTTTCAAGGATGGGATTTCATATTCAATCGGGGTGACAGCTTCCACTCCATGAATGAGTTGGAAGGGGGAGAAACCTGTAGCAGTTTTTACGTTAGTTCGGTACGCCCAAAGGACAGGGTATAGCATGATATGCCAGTTAGAATGGGATGCATCAATTGTACATTTGAGGATAGTCTTCAAAGTCTTGTTAATAGCCTCAACCTGACCATTTTCCCGGGGATAATACGAAGATGAATGCTCTTGTTTGAATCCAAGCATAGTGGTCAGTTTCGTCATCATGCTATTTTGAAAATGACTGCCATGGTTAGTGACAATCACCTTAGGTATACCAAACCATGCGATAATCTAATTGAACACAAAGAAAGATGTCATTTTCCCATCGACTTTAAAGGTGGGAATTGCCTCTGCCCATTTCGTAAAATAGTCCAGAGTGACAATGATATATTTGTGCCCCCTAGTCGAAGCTGGGTTGTATGTCACGTAATCAATCCCCCACTTCATGAAGGGGCCCACCGAGACAACAGGAAACAATGGAGCGGGATGTGACTGCATTTTCCTAGTGTAAAGCTGATAAGGATGACAGTGCTTCACTGCTTCCACACAATCTTTGAATATTGTGGGCCAGAAATAACCAGTACGTAGTATCTTTTGGGCCATTAATTACCCAGATAAATGACCCCCACATGCTCCACTATGGGAATCATCCAGGACAATCTCTACTTCCTCATGGGTAAGACATCAACGCAAAATGGAATCTACCCCTCTTTGATATAGAGTATCACCTATGATGAGGTAGTTCTTAGCATGAAGGCGTAATTTACGTCATTCCTCCCGCGAGGAAGCCGCAGGATACTTCAAAGTCTGGAGATATATAAGTATATCTCCGTACCAAGGATCAGAGGTGGCTATCAAGAAGATATGCTCATCTAGGAATGAGTCATCCTCAATGACTACATCTTCTTCCGTTGGAAATTTTGCTATAAGCTCAGCAAAAACTAAGGATTTTTTAGACTTAGCGGACTGGAAATCCGAGTCAAACTCTTGGAGAATGACTATCCATTTGTTGAATTTTCCCCCAACGATCTGTCGGGACAAAACATACTGAAAGGGATTCACATCCACCACGACTATTGTAGTCCTTAGCAAAATGTAGTGACGTAACTTTTGAACAACATAGACAGCTGCTAAAGCCAACTTCTCGACGTGGGAGTACCCGAGTTCAGGGCTGGTGTAAGCACAGCTAAGATAGTAAACGACATGCTCCTGGAGCTTATCGTCTTCCTGGACTAGGACTACCCCAATGGTTGACTCGGATGCGGCCAGATACAATATAAAATCCCTAGAGTAATCTGGCGGACGCAATAAAGGTGCCGACAACAAAACTTTTTTCAATGCCTTGAAAGCAAGTTGTGCAGTTTCATCCCACACAAATGGGGTGTCCTATTTTAACAGGCGCATGAAACCATTGGTAATCTTGGCATAGTTAACAATGAAACGTCAAAGAAAATTAGACTTTCCCTGCAGGCTTTGAAGTTTCCTGATAGAATGCGGAGGAGGAAGATTTACAATGGCCTCTAATTTTAATGGATCCACCTAGATTCCTCTATTAGAGACAATGAATCCGACCAGTCTTCCTGACTCGACACAAAACACGCACTTGTGGGGATTCAACCAGATCTTATAGTATCTGCATCATTCAAATATCAACCATAAGTGATTTGGATGGTCAATCCTCTTGCGAGAATGTGCAGGCAGATTATCGAGATAAGGTTAGACAATGGATTTTATATCATGGAAGGAAAAGTTCATTGCTCGTTGAAAGGTTGCCCCAACATTTTTCAATCCGAAGGGCATTTTTTTGTACGTGAAGGTACCCCAAGGACAAATGAAACCAGTTTTATGTTGGTCTTCTGTTTTTATTTGAATTTGATTATATCCGAAGAAACCATCCATAAATGAGAACACTTCACTTCCCGCGCAAGCATCTATAATCTGGTCTAGAAATGGCATGGGATAGTTTTCCTTAGGACAGGATTTGTTCAAATCTCTGAAGTCAGTAAAGATGCATATGGTCCCTTGCTTCTTATCAACAGGAACAGGATTGGATACCCATTTCATCAGAGCTATGGGATAAATGAAACCATATTTCAACAGATTTTCAACTTCAGCCTTCATAGCCACCGCTTTCCGTGGGTTAACAGGTCTTAACTTTTGCCGAATAGTTTTAGCGTCAAGGTATGCTCGGATCTTAGGTTCAACTATCAATGGATCAATTCTTAGCATCTCCTCATATGACTAGGTAAAGACGTCATGGAATTCCTTGAACAAGGCCATATAGATTGCAATCTCCTCAGGAGAGCAGTTTGCACCTATGTGTATATTTTCCATGACATCAGGGTTTATAGAGATGTTGATAGGGATAGTGGTGAAAATATTTTCCATATTCCCCTTGGAAAACATTCCTTCCCTGGGTAAGGGAATGATGGGTGTATCAACATCATCTGACAGTCTCATATGAAACTCTTGATTTTCTATCCTGCTTAGCTCTGGAAGAAAATAGGAGCAATAATGAAGATATTCACAGGTCTTATCATGTCCACTCAAGGCTTCCAAAATGGCTTCATCAAAAGGTAAAACAATATCTAAACATTCCATAGAGTGCAAAGAGTTTTCTGCCCAAGCAGGCAAATAGACTTCTTCCAGGTCCTCTGAGACTGTGAGAGGGTCTGGAATGGGATCAACAGTGGTTTGAGTGATAGCTTGGTAATCTACTTCCAATGCTGATAAGGGAACTTTCGGTTCATGGGGGGAAGGGAGTACCCAAGGATTAGTCCTATCAACAACCGTGGTTATGGAATTCCCCACACTAGTAGAAACAATATAGTTAATCGGGGCTGGAAGATCAAATGTGCCCATCAGTGATGTGTACATTCCAGCCCCCAAGCTCTGTGCAGCAGGTTTGACCTGATCAACCAATGGCACAGCGGACTCATTAGACTCCATGTGGCCTTTTCGAGTAAAATCGAGTTGGTCAACAGTAACCAACTTTCCTTCATGTGGAAAAACTACCACCCGAAAGACGGTCGACGCAATAGCAGACATGTCATAAGTCTAGCTTCTTCCCAAAAGCAAATTATAGTACAAAGGTGCATCAATCACTTCCACCTGAATAGACACTGCTTTCCCTACCATATTTATTTCGAAAGCCAGTAGGATACCATGCGAACGGAATGACCTTCCATTGAAAGCAGTAAGCAGAGTGTTTGACGGGACCGGCTCTGGGGATCCGAGAGCTTTCCAACATGACAAGAACATAACGCATGTAGAAGCACCCTCATCAACAATTTCCCTTCCAATGGTATTTCCACCATGGATGACATCTATTGATAAGGCTACATGGTAAGGTAGGTGAATTTTAACATCAGACAAGTGAAATTTCTCCATGAGACTCAACGAGTCCATGCTACCTAAGGATGCTAAGATTGCACACCGCTGAGTGGGACAACTTAGTAGTACCTCTAAAGCTGACATTGCACACGGGGTTTGGGCTAAGTCTTAAACCATTGAGTAGTTTGAAGTATCCCTAGCATTAGGGTTATGCAAGGTCTTCTTAAAGACACCTTTCGGTATCTTAGGCATAGTTTCAGCAGGCTTCTTGATAGTGAGAGGGTTAGAAGTTTCACCTATAGACTTACCCTTCTCAGAAGTATCTTTCTCATAATTTTTATTCCTAGTCTGTAGCAAAGTCGAAGATCGAACCATGTTGATATAGTTAGGGTCAAGGGCACCTGGAGTGCCCCCTACTACATTAGAAGCTGAAGCAAAGTTTTGCCCTTGGGGAAATGGATCCTTCAGGACAGCCGGTTGTTGAGCTTTAAGCAGCTTCTGGGCTTGTTCCATAAGGGGACAAAGGTGAGTGAGGTGATCCTCGTGGCACAACTTACATGGGAATTTGACCTTTTTCTTTTCTTTCTTGCCCCCATCATCATTGTTTGCAGGATTCTACTTGTTTTGATTTCCCTCCCCTTTCTTTCCTCTCTTCTTCTTCCCACCGGGATGCTGATTTCCCTTCTGAGAGGTCTGTGCAAAAACATTTTCACTTTGGGGGGAGGAGGCATCCTTTCCTGCCTCCACCGTAGAATGTTTGACGAACACCTGATGAAGATATTTGGCCAAATATTCTACAGTGGGAGAGTTAACGGACGCAACCACACCATCGGCATGGGGTCCAGACTTAGGTTTCTCTGCATCGTGGGTAGGCCTTGGTGCCTCAGGGATAATCTCATACAAGATCCCAGATTATGAATAAATCAAATCCAATTGTTGGGCACTGAGAATGGCTTCTTCCTCATCTGTCACTCCTGAAGTGGATATGTCCTTAGATATATAAGGCAACAGAGATTTAAGGAACCGCTCTAGTAAGAACTCAGGAGGAATAGTGGCTTTAATAAGGCTCTTTCACCTCCACCACTCCTGGATATGATCTAAGATATGGGTAGCCTTGTTCTTCCTAAAGGTAGATAACAAGTCCGTTCCGAAATCATATCGGATTGGAAGCTAAAAGTGGCTAAGAAATGCACTAGCCAAGTCCCAAAAACTACTGAACGCAGCAGAAGGAAACTCAATGTACCATTTTGCTGCAGTGTTCATTAAGGTTCTTTGGAAAATCCTCAACCTAATTGAATCTTGATTCAGTGAATTATAAGAACACCATAAATGAAATGTGGTGGCATGAGCCCCAGGATCTTCATCAACTTTGCCCTCAAATTTAGGGATGTTCGATGGAAATTTGGTGGGAACATGTGGCCACTAGGGCTCATGCCTCACCGGGTCGTTCATCAATTTAGACAAATCTGTCAAGTTGAACGTTTCTAGGAAAGGAAGCTTGAGTCGTGCTGGAGCACTAAAAGTGCTAGTCTGGGGATTAGAGGGACTTGCCCCTGAATGCCCATATGTAAAGGTGGGGTTGCCCCCTGCCACCGGTTGTGAAGTGGATGGATTACTTTGAAATGGATTCTGTCCGTAAGCCATAGGATTGTGTGTGGGAGGTGCAGTATAAGAGGTTCGGGCCGTCCCAGTCGAAACTAGGGTTTGAAAAAAGGGAGCAGGTATCCCTTCGCTAAATAACGAAAAAGGGAGAGCTTGTGAACAGGCCTGAGACTGGAGTTTGAAAACCTTTCCTGTAAGAGGTAGTGTTTCTAAACTGCACTCCTACATAAGAAGGTGATGGGCCGATGTATGGAGTGGATGGGGGAATATGCCCCCCATTCCAAGGAAATATTTGGACGAAAGTCAAGGATCCTACCAGACCGCTCTGGGAAGTGTGTGCAAAGGAGGAAGGAATAGTAGGTATACTCAGAATCCCAGTAACCATGTCACCAGAAGCACCTTCTAGGATTATGGGAACCGGTGGTTGGACCACCCCACTCGCTAGATTCAATGGTGTAGTAGTTATGCTAGATCTAGGGGCACTTACTAAGGAGGTAGCACCCCTTCATTCGGTAGGGCTGAGGTGAAAACAAAAGAAATTTCTCCTGTAGTAGACATAATCCTGCCCACAGGGACACCCAAAAAAGGTGAATCAAAAGGTCTAACCTGGACGATCACAGGATCATTTAAGTAAGTCAAGGGAGTGTTAAAATTCCTTGCAAACTCATCAACCTACAATTCTTCTCTCTCAACTGTATTAAAATTAAAGGGGTTAGCTACAAGTGTTGGTTCACCTGGAACTTCACTTACTCCTATCAGTTCAAATGAACCATCCGTGTCCAATCTTCGCCTTTGAGGTGGAGGTGGGGGTTCCAATGTGATGAGAGGAGGAAGGTTTTGCAACCTTCGTGGCCTCCTTATAGGTTGGTCCTCCATGATTGTAAATTTGACAATTCAAACCCTAAGGTCAGCTAAACACAGACAAACCATAGAGAAATCACTATGAAAAATTCCTAAAGTCTCAACAGTCAACAAGGGTAAAATATATGCTTTCCCGAAGAAAGCTAAATAACAGTTACTTGGAGTCCTTGAAGAGGATCTTAGGCACAAGTGGAGGAATCACCCATCTCCCTCCTACACTTTCAACAAGGGTTACCTTCCAATATCGTCCAAGGTGAACTAGAAATAGCCTTCTGGTTTAAACTAGGTATGAACCCTAAATGTCAAGAGACGAAAGGCTACGTTAGCTATACCAATAGTCTGGGGGGACAGTCGCAAGCCTGACTCGTACGCATGGGTAGGGTAGCTAAGCCCGAAACTCTGTCTAGGACAGAATCCTCAGATGCATAAAAGTCTTGATCTACATTTTGACAAGGAATCAGAGGGTTATCTCCTCAATCCAATGCCTCCACGCAGCCTCGTGCTTGGCTCCATTTTGAGAGGAGCTTCCCAGATACAATCGATAAAGATAACGATTTACCTATTGAATGGTCCACTATGTCTGAATTTTAAAACTTATGGGAAGTTTACACATCCTAGCCCACAAGTCTAGCCTAAGCTAGTAGGTGAATGGCCCTAAAAATAAAAAATTACTTGTAAATTTTAATTATTGCGTTCACTTTAAAGGATGTTCTTTACTCAAAAGGAAAGTGGAGTGAAAGACTATGATTTTTTTGACTCGATAAGAAATATAAAAGAAAAGGTGTATGTTTTCAAAGAAAATTATCACTACTTAAAACAAACTTCTTTTTTCTTTTTTGTAAATATAAATTGATGAAAAATGCAATGATAAAGAGAACACTAAGACTATATTTTTGTAGTCTTTTGAGATTATATTTTAAAAACTGAAAGCAAAACTACTCTATGCAAAATTACATGCAAAAGCTTGAAAATGTTTTCTTTTCACTTTTTAAAATGCTCAAAGACTACTATGCACCTAAATGCACCAAACTTGAGTATACTTGAATTAAATCAATTGTATAAAGCAAGCAAAGTGAAGTAAACAGATTAATAAGACCAAAATATCAACCAACAAGGGAAGACTTGGAACCCTAGCTTGGGTGGGCACAATGACAATAAATCACTGAAATCACACAAAGGTAAGTGGAAAACCAATCACTATCCGAAGATAGAATGGGACAAATAGTGTCCAGAACTTTGATCACTGATTTGGACAACCAACACTTAAACCTATAACCCAAACAGACAAATTCACTTCAAAATGCAAACAGAAGACAATCCAAACAAAAGAAACTCAAGGGATTTACAAGAAAGCACAAGGTGTGGCCAACAAGGTAATCAAATTGACAGTGTAATGCTTATAAGGAAGACCAACCGGCAAACAAATTTTATAAAGGGATAGGGACAAGCAAACTCTAACCCAAAATTTCAAATGCTAAGGCTTGTATGTGACTGTGTATAAGGGCAACCCACGTCTTGTACGCGACTGTCCAAGAGAGCAACCCGTGTATGCAGGCCTCTGTACGAACTTGTATGCAAGAGAAACCCACGTACAGGTACAAAATTTTCTAATAAAAAATAAAATTTTCAAGGTCTTCAAACACTACCTTAAGCATGAACCAAGACAAAATACCACACACACAATCAAGGCAAAGACTGGGTAACGGTAACATAAATAACCCACAGCAGTCTGGGATCCCTAGCAGAGTCACCGGTTCTATTGTTTAGTAATAAACACCTTTATAACTAAGGGTCTGGGGTTACCAATGTACTCTTAAAACTTGCATACAATTAGTTTTTAAAGTACAGAAAGGAAATAGGAAGATGTGATAGACTCACCCGATTAACGACGGTTGATCCAAGCTTTGTCTTCTTCCATTCTGCTCCTCTCCAAATCTTTCAGGGATGCACCTCCTTCACCTGCAAAGAGAAAAATCCTCCAAACACAATCTTATACATGTATATATGACAAGTTAGATAAACAATATATAAAGTGCTTAATCATAAATATTTATCAAACCATGATACATGAAAGATATTCAACATGCATTTGGAATAAGGATTATCTTTATTAACAATAGTGAATGAGATAAGTTTACAACCCAACGCCTGAAACAAGGACTCCTCTGCAACCAAAGGATTCTAAGTTCTGCTGCTCCAAAGACTTCTGAAGATATACCACCAGCATAACTTTGCTCTCCAATTATGATTGTATAATGCCCTCCCCAAGGCCTCTATTTATAATTAGGAAAATAGAGCAGTTTGGAAGGTTGAGAAGGTTGAGACAGTTAAGATAGTTAATGTTTAAGGCTTCACAAATCTCCATTAATCGCATTTATTATTTTTAATGTCGAATGGAGGCGTACGTGAGTATTAATACTGGCAACCCGCATATGACACATGAGTTGCTGAAAGGGAATCCTGCGTACAGATCTGTATGCGAGTTGCAATGACAATACCCGTGTACAGTACGTGATATGCTATGGAGATAATTGTATATGTACGCGAGTTGCTGTGGAAAGAGTCGCGTACAGCAATCAACATGTAAAAAGGTAAAAATGGCAAGCTAGGTGGATAGTGAATGCATCTCATGTCATGCCCATCTATAGTGTTTTAGGAAACCTTCAATCCATAAATGTCCTTTTGTGTGCCGACATATGAAGTGTCGGCACTCGGACGGAGAAGTGCGATTTGGGTTGATAACAATAGGGTAGGTCACTAAGTGCCCACTGGGAGGTCTTTGCCGCTAGCCGGTCAATACCCAGTCCACATTGATTGTAACAACTAGAAGAAATAATCTGGGGAAAGTTATGGTACTACATTGTTAATGATAATATTCCCTTGTATGATCCATACCTATGCTTCATCTTCTAATTCTACTTATAGCCTTACTAAGATGTTACAAAATGTTCCACTTCACTAATCTCCTAACTAATTTGACCAAAATGACCATTCTTGTTGGTTTCTTTCTTCGTCGCGGTTGACACTTATTTTCTGTAGATGTCCTTCTTGTTATATTTTTATCATTTAAGCTATACGATCTTAGGATTTTATTTGAGAGAATAACAAGAAAAACAATCAATCATAATAGACAATGAACACAAATATTTTCCTCGAGGAAACCATAAAGGAGAAAACCCCACAACTTCCTCAGAGATAGAATGAGCACCAAAAGTTAAACCCAAAGACACAAAGATGATCTCCCGATAGCAGTTGTCTCTCTCTCTCTTGTCCCAGTTTCTTCTCTCTCTTGGTTATATGCTACAACTAAGTGTTAGTGACTGTGATAAATAGAGAGTCTCACTCTCTATTTATATTCTTTCGTTCACTTAATATTTGACTCTGTTATGTAGGCTCGAGTAATCCTAACTCGGTTATGTAGGCTCGAGTAACCACAAATAGGGTACTAATGACCCGACTTACAATGGAGGGGAATTCCTCATGAATTTTAGTAATTCTCCCGATAGGAACATCAGGGTACAAATAAATACAATTTATTCTCCCGATAGGATCATCGGGGACCAATGAAATACAATATATATAAGTGAACACATTCCGAGGTTAGAAATACATCAACACTCCCTATTAACTCGAAAGGTATTCTCTTGACACAATTCATCAGCACAAGTATTCTTCTTTGGATCACTATCAAAGCTGGATCATCATTGGATCATCACTGGATCATCATCAAAGCTAGATAATCACTAGATCATCATAAAATCTAGATCATCACTAGATCATCATCATCACTAATTCCGCTATCTTGATCAAATGGTGCTATCTCTCAATTCTAGTCATCATAAGAAGTTCTACAGAGACAACCATTTTTCATGCTGTATGTAGGCCTAGCCTCCAGGTAGGTCTTGATATTCTTCTGCACTTATATCTAACCTAGTCAGAAAGGACTGCCAAGCACTTACATCTGACCATGGGAGAAACACATCCACCACCATGTCAGAAAGGCATTCCCAGCACTCACATTTGACCTCATCCTGTCAAAAAGGACCAGCACTCACATCCAACCTCATCATGTCAAAAAGGATCGTCCAGCACTCACATATGACCACATCATGTCAGAAAGGCCCAGCACTCACATCCGACCTCATCATGTCAGAAAGGATTGTCCAACACTCACATTTGACCTCATCATGTCAGAAAGGCTTGGCACTCACATCTGACCTCATCTTGTCATAAAGGCTCATCCAGTACTTATATCTGACCATGTCAAAAAGGCTCTGCACTTACATCTGACCCAGTCAAAAAGGCTCTGCACTTACATTTGACCCAGTCAGAAAGGATCTGCAATTACATTTGACCATGAGAGGCCCAACCTACTACCATGTCAGAATGGCTTTGCACTTACATCTGACCATGGAAGGCCCAACCTACCACCATGTCAGAATGGCTCTGCACTTACATCTGACCATGGGAGGCCCAACCTACCACCATGTCAAAATGGCTCTGCACTTACATCTGACCATGGGAGGCCCAGCCTACCACCATGTCAAAATGGCTCTGCACTTACATATGACCATGGGAGGCCCAGCCTACCACCATGTCAAAATGGCTCTACACTTACATCTGACCATGGGAGGCCCATCCTACCACCATGTCAGAATGGCTATGCACTTACATCTTACCATGGTAGGAACCAATCCTACCACCATGTCAAAAAGGCTCACAGACTCATCACTTCCCCTTGGAAGGAACCTCAATATGGAGAACACCAAGCTTCTCTCTGAAGTACTCAAACTTCACTCTGGCCATTTCTAGCATAGAATCATATTAGGGTTTATTACATCCAAGGATAACCTGTGAGATTTTCCAGGACTAATTACATCCAAGGAAAACCTACATGACCTTTTATGTCTGAGCCACCTGCGAGCTTTGCCAGGATTTTATGCTCAGACAACCTGTCTCACCAGCTATGCTAGAACTTCCTCTTTTGAGAGATCTCAATCTGGATCACATATTGGAGCTTCCCTACTCCTCTCTGCATCATACAAAAATGCAAGTCATATCAATCAAATCAAATAGTAGTTTTCAAAATAAACATACTACCTCCCAAATAGCTGAACATATTTTTCCTCAGTTGTATTTAGTTCCATGCAAGACTCCTTCCTGCTAAACCAATAGATCACACCTGATATCATACTGAAGCAGCACCCTGAAGTGCTCTTCCTATCAATGGCACTACCTTCCCAATCCGAATCCATATAACCCTCTAAGTTAATCTTCTTATTCACTTCATACTTGAGCCCATAATCAACTATACCCTTTAGGTACCTCACTGCATGCTTTGCAACCATCAGGTGAACATGTCTCAATGTGTTCATAGCAAAGCAAATATCTGGTCTTGTATTCATTAGGTACATCAAGGAACAAATCATCTGATGATACATCATGGCATCAACCATCTCTGATGAAGCAACACTCAATAACTTTAGGTTCGATGCTATAGGTGTGGTCATGGCCTTGCATTCCATCATCTCGAACCTCTTCAGGGTATCAACTGCATACTTCCCTTGTCCTAGGGAGATTCCATCTGCACTCTGCCATACCTCCATGCCTAGAAAGTAGTGCATCATATCCAAGTCCTTCATCTCGAACTCGACAACAAGTCTCCTTCTTGCAACTTTAATGAGTTCCTCTTTTCTTGTCAAGAACAAGTCATCAACATATAAGAGGAGCATCACTGGTCTTCCGCCTTCAACCTTGAAGTAAAGATTGGAATCTTCTTTACTCTCAGTAAATCCTAGAGTCATCAGTAAGCTCTCCATCCTATCACATCATGTCGAACCTTAGGATCTTATGTAGTCACTCCCTCTAAAGTGGAGCATCACTCTCCCAGTACCTTTCATACTCTATGCATTGAAACATTATGTACTGGAGTGAGCAGCAGCTTCCTCTTCTACTAAGATTCTATGTATCCATCTAGGGTCACTGGATACCAAGATCCTCTATATTGAAAACATTCTTCTCACACCCATCTATGAGCTTGTCATCCTCTATAGGCTTTCATATTCAACCTTGTAGCAAAGGTTAAGATCTTCACCACTCTAGGTGATATTCAAGCTCCTCATGTAGATGTTATCCCATGGATGCCTTCTGAGCTCATACAAGGCCTTCTTTAATTTTCACACATGAGTATGTCTGTCATGTGTCTCAACTACCACTGGCTGCAAATGTATTTTCATAGTCTATGCCTTCTTTTTGTGAGAAGCCTCCTACTACGAATCTTGCCTTGTATGCTAGGATGTTTCCATCTACTACATGTTGGATCTTGGATATCCATATGGAATAAAATACAAAATTCCGTTTAGGTCTTGACAATGCATCCTAGACATCATTCTTGTTGAACTTGTACTCTCCTTCCCTTTCTTCTTTGCTACTTATTCATAGTTGGAAGGATCTGCATCAATGATGTCGCTCAATAGTGTCACATAACTGCACTGTGTCTGAGACCTCTTTCTTTCTTTGAAAGTATCATCATATTATTCTTCATGTTGTATTATTTCTCCAACTGTCGTCACTTGTTCTTCATAACAAGTCTCATCCTTCTTTTCTTGTAGGTGATTGTATGCGATATTTCCTACAAGTCAAATGCATTAGTTGTATGGTTAGAAACATTTCATAAGGCATATTCATAATGGAAAATTCTTATGCATAAATATATAATCATGCAACTATTTTAGCCAATACAAAATTCATCCATATCTTGCAGAAACTTTATAGATTCCTTCCATTTCTACCATGACATCATTGATATAGTGCACTAATCCAATATGTCAGCAAAGAGGTTTCATTCTAGATAAGTAGCAATGGAGATTTGTATAGCACCATGAGCTACTTACCCATCACATGCATATTAGTAGTATGCTTCCATTAATGCAAACATTCTATCATGCATAACACATCAACTGAATATAAAAAAAAGCATAACAAAATAATATCATGAAAAGACAATTGAATACTTCTCTTTATTCATTTCATGGGTAGACTCCTTATTGAGCCTTCAGCTTCATCATCTTCTTCATTCATAACAACATCATTTCTTATCGAAATGCTCAATATGGATAAGAGGTTCTTCAAGAATTGAGTTCTTCATATTCCTAATCACTTGAGGGATCTTCTTTGAATCATGAGCGATTGATCTTCAGTAGCTCCCATCTTCTCTTCTCTTATTATGAGTCGAGCTTCTTCTTGTGTGAACTCTTCCCAAAGTCTGCTGAAAGTAATCGCTTACTTATGGCACACATTCCTTGAATAAATGAGTCCCATGATCCTAGGAGGCCATAACAGTATCTTATTCTTCTTGGACTGCTTTGTCATAGTGTTAAACACTTCCTTTTGGTGTCTTTAGGGATGACACATAAGGGATGAGATGATGTTTAATATAATTTGGAATGATTCTCTTGGTTCCGGAGTTGGCCGGTATAGGGTTTGTCAGAGAAACCATAATTTTAAAAACTTGGAATCTTTCAAATCTTATTGGATAGAAATATGGGCCTATTAAAGGAGATATGTCCAATGTACTCCTTTTCTGAAAACAATGGAGGGAAGCTCCCGAAACAGGAAGCCCTAGTTTTCCAATTTCTTCTGTAGAAATTCCTGATATTGTTTCTACAGTATCTCCGAACGTACGGCTCCTATGTGTCTGAAATTTTGTACTAAGGTAACCTCACCTGTCCTCTTTCCCATACCATAGGTTTGACCAGAATTTTTTTCACCAATTGGGACTTATGAGAGTTTTCCCAAGGTGACTTCTTTCAGGACTGTTCAGCATAGCAAATTTGTATGGACTTCCACAAGTCAGTGTTTCACCTTTGGGGTCTGAAACTTTTACTATAGAAAGTGAAATCTGTGCCCTATCTAGAACATCTTGAAAAATTCAATTTATACCTTCATAGCTCGAGATATAGAAATTCTCCCTAGGTGTCCTATTTAGGGATGAATCCTGGAAGAGGCTGGAACCCTGATTTGGAGGAATCATATCTCCCAGAATATATAAAATCTGAGGATGAAATTTTTACATAGGGTACATCAAAATTTTATATTTGGCATTTGAAAATTTTGGCCCTTGAGACTTCTTTAAGCCAGAGATGTAGCAAATGTACCAGAATTACCTGTTTTAGTATTTTAGGGTTTTTCAGGCCCCGGGTCAAACTAGGGTTTGACTTTCCTATAGTTTTACTCAACCAAAAACTTCAAACTTGGTTTTTAAACTTTTATTTTTATGAGGAAATAAATCCTATGCTGGCCTCACTCAAAAATTCATTTTCAGTAAAAATTCCTAATTTCCCGCAGTAAAAACTGAAAATGCCCGGAATCAAATTCTGCTTCGATAGAAGGATGCACCCTTCATGGAGAGTTATTTTAGCCTCATTTTGCTGATGGATTGTGGAGAGAGAACCAAAAAGTAAGAATCCCTAGCTTCTGCAGGTGCATTGTGTATTCTTCTCAAGTTAGCTCTGATACCATGTTATATTTTTATCATTTAAGCTATATGATCTTAGGATCTTATCTGAGAGAATAAAAAACACATCAATCAATCACAATAGACAATGAAAACAAAGATTTTCCTCAGGGAAACCATAAAGGATAAAACCCCCCAACTTCCTCAGAGATAAAATGAGCACCAAAAGTAAAACCCAAAGATACAAAGATGATCTCCCGACAACAGTTGTCTCTCTCTCTCTCTTGTCCCAGTTACTTTTCTCTCTTACTTATATGCTACAACTAAGTGTGAGTGACTTCCTAGGGTACTAATGACCTAACTTACAACAGAGGGGACTTCCTTGTGACTTTATTAATTCTCCCAATAGGAGGATCGGGGTACAAAGAAATACAAGTGATTCTCCCGATAGGAGCATCGTGGACCAATGAAATACAATATATACAAGTCAATACATTTTGAAGTTAAAAATACATAAATGTTGGGTATATTTTATATTCTTTGCATGTGTGTATGGAGGGGAGGTGCGCATGTCAGTGCTGCAGCTTGGTGATCCCAAATGCATGGCTATTTATAGATTTTATGGCTATTTATAGCTATTTGTGGCTATTTTTAGAAGTGGTCTAAAAATATGTAACTTAATCACAGTTAAGGGATTGGAATCTTTTTCTAATCCGGGTTAACGGATTAGGGTATTTGGATGTTGCGGAATACCTATATTTTGTATTGTGAGGATTTCATAATGTAATGAAGAGAAAATAGGAGCTGTGGCTCCAAGGTTTTTTGGTTTTCCTGGTTAAGGGTTTCCAAGGTAAATGTCTGTGTTTATGTGTGAATGATGTGTTGTGATCTCGATTTTGCTTAAAAGAATTTGTATGCTTTGCTTCTATGCACAGGGTTAAAATTTACATGTGGTATCAGAGCTCAATTTTGGCATCAGGGGGATGCCTTTGCTACTAAGGGTTTGACACGGTTGATAGATCTCGGGTCTGTGATAAACCTGGGTTCAGTGGGAGATTTGCAGTGTTGATTTGTACGTTGAAAGAGAATGGCAAGCACTTCAAGAATTGAGATCGAGAAACTTAATGCCTAGAATTTTGATCTATGGAAGCTCAAAATGGAGGATCTTCTGGTATATCGGGAACAATGGATTGCTGCGGATCCGGGTACGAAACCCACTACAACATCATAAGATGATTAGGATAAATTAGAAAGAAGTTTAAGGAGTACAATACGATTATTCTTATCATACTCTATGTTGTTGAACGTATGTGGTGAAGATAGTGCAATAAAGCTATGGGCAAAACTAGGGAGTTTGTATCAATCAAAATCCCTTGTGAACAAGCTGTTTCTGCAAAAGAAGTTGTTTCACCTCATAATGGAAGAGAATGACACTGTATCAGAGCATTTGAATGTCTACAATACTCTGGTAAGTCAGATAACCTCTGTTGGTATTAAAATGGCTTTGAGAAGATAAATGTATTACATTATTGTGTTCTTTGCCGAATTCCTGGGACAACCTAATTGTTGCAATAGGTAGTTCTAGCCAGGCGACCTTAAAATTTGATGAAATTGTATCATCCCTACTATTAGAAGAGATGAGGAGGAAAACCATGGATGAATTGTCTGTGAGAGGTCACCCCTGGGAGAGAAACAAAAATAAAGGATCTGGGGGGGTATCTAAATCTAAGGGTATATCTAAATCCCCAGGAAAAGGAATAAGGAAGTGTTGGAAATGTGGTAAAGTTGGGCACTATAAAAAGGATTGCAGATCTAAGAATGTTGAGAAAGCAAAGGGATATGAGGATACCCCTTCCACAGAGGTGAAGAACTCCTCAGAAGAAGGAGGGGATGTGTACCTAGCTTCCACAAGTAATCCTTCAGAACGTGATACATGGATGATTGACTCAAGTGCGTCATGTCATATGACCCTTCATAGGGAGTGGTTTTGTGAATATGAAAAGTACAATGGAGGAGATGTGTACTTGGTAGATGGTTCACCAGCCAGTATCATTGGACGTAGTAGAGTCAAGCTAAAACTAAAGGATGGAAGGATTCAAACTTTGCCTAGAGTGCTACACATTCCAAATCTAGTAAGAAACTTGATATCTGTTGGAAAGATGGATGTTGCAGGTGTAAAGACTGTGTGTGGAGATGGTGGTTGCAAAATGGTTCGAGGATCAATGGTATTGATGAGGGGAGTTTGGTATGGAACTCTGTACAAACTATTGGGAAAAACCATCATTGATGAATGTAACAATTCTGTTGTGTTGGAGGAAGGAGGTAAAGATAACAAAACCCTGACTGCATCAGGAGGAAAGACAATGCTATGGCATCAAATATTGGGGCATATCGGAGAAAAGAGACTTTGAGCATTACAAGGTAAAGTTATGGTTGAAGGTATGACTAAATGCAATCTGGATTTTGATTTCTGTGAACATTGCATATATGGAAAACAAAATCGAGTAAGATTTGCATCTGGTGGTACAAGAGCAAAGGGAATTCTAGAATTAATACATAGTGATTTGTTTGGACCTGTTCCTGTTCCATCCCTAGGAAAATATGTGTATTATATTTCATTTATAGATGATTTCTCAGGGAACATATGGATTTATTTTGTTCAAAAGAAATCTGAAGTATTTGCCAATTTTAACAAATTTAAGGCTCTTGCAGAAAATCAGTCAGAAAAGAAAATAAAGGTGTTGAGGACAGATAATGGTGGAGAGTTCTGTGGGAATGAATTCAAGGACTTTTGTAAGAAGTGTGGTATAGCAAGGAAAAAGACTACTCCATACACACCTCAATAGAATAGAGTTGCTAAGAGGATGAATAGGACGTTCATGGAAAAGGAAAGGAGCATGCTAAGCAGTGTTGGGATAGGACAAGAATTCTAGGTAGAAGTAGTGGAGACAGCATGTTACTTGGTAAATCAATCACCCACATCAGCATTGATTGATAAAACTCCACAAGAGGTATGGACTGGTAAGAAACCCTCTATTAAGCATCTGAAATTTTTTGGTTGTGATGCTTATGTACATGTTCCAAAGGAGAAAAGGAGCAAGTTGGATAACAAATCTGAGAAGTGTATCTTTATTGGCTATAAAGATGGTATGAAAGGGCATAAGCTTTGGAATCCTATAACTAAGAAGATTGTTTACAGTCGAGATGTTGTGTTTCGAGAGGTCAAAGAAGTCCTGAGGCAGGAAGTGAATCCAATGGAAAAGGAACCAGAGAAAATAGAGTTTAAGTTAGAAGGTGAATAATATGAATCAATAGAAGAAGCATAATCAGAAGAAGAAGAACCTCATACTCCAGTTTTAAGGAGACCATCTCGAGAAATAAGGCAACCACAAAGGTATTCCCCTCCTGATTTTCACTCTCATTTTGCTATGTCTATTACTAATGATGATCCTAGATATGTGAAGGAAGCTGTTAATTCAGAGGATAGTGATCTCTGGAAAAAGTCCATGGACGAAGAAATGGATTCCTTGGACAAAAATGAAGCTTGGAATCTAGTCCACTTACCAGCTGGGAGAAAAACCGTTGGGATAAAATGGTTATTTAAAAAGAAGTTGAATGAAGAAGGTAAAGTGGATAAGTATAAAGCTTGCTTGGTAGAAAAGGGATATGTGGAAATTGAACCCAGTGATAGAACAATTACACTCACAACAATTATCAATTGTACATGCAAAATCACTCACAAAAGAGACTGAATATGGAGCTGAACACTAAACTATATTAACTCAGTGTAGAATAGCCAACCCTGTAACAACATAGGCTGCTGCAATAAATAATTACATAAGGGATTTGAATGCATGAGGAGGTAACTCAAATCTAGTCAAAAGCAGGCTTACTAAAATTAAGCAAATCCCCCATAGGTGCCTAAAGTAGTTTCCAAAACAGTCAAGGAGCTCACGAATTGGAAAAAGAACTTGGGAAAGCTAAAAGGTAATGGAAGGACAACTCATACATGCTTTTCATAGGAGAAAAGATTGGAGGATGTGGAGGACAAAAAACTAGTTAACCTCACCTAGTCAAACTTTCCCAATTGCCTTAAAGCACTAAAAAAGCAGGAAATAAAGCAGAAAAAGCAGAAGGGCACCTAGGAGGCCAGGAATAAAGCAGATTTGATTCCTTGAGGTTTCCCAAGCACTCCATGAGTCAAAATTAACAAGTTTTACCACTATGTATGTGTAGATGACAACTTGCATAAGGTGGAATCATGAAACTAGGCAAATAAGACAAAAATGATTAATTTAATGTCTAAGGTAGCTAACTATGGGTTGATTATTCTAGCACCCCCCCTTAATCCTAAATTATGAGTAATATATCAGAAAATTATAGGGCCTAGCAACAAGGCTTATTCACCCTTTACATACTGCATGTCCATTTAAACAAGGAAAGAGGAAAAAACCCAGTGGGAAAATCCTCCCTTAAACATGGACTGTAAAACATAATTTGGAAATCTTGTCTTCACTCATGCTTCACAGCATGATCAGCAATCCCCAGCAGTGATTTGAGATTGCTGAAGGTCTTCTCACAAAATTATTTGGTGAAGATATCAGCTACTTGTTCTGAAGATGAACAGAAGAGTAGGTGAATGGTGCCATCATGCACAAGCTCTCGGATGTAATGTATATGGATCTCAATGTGTTTGGTTCTCTGCTTCTGAACTGGATCATTGCAGATTCAAATGGTACTTTGATTATCACAGTAGATGGTAGTTGAGTACTCTGATTTGAATCCACACTCTCCAAGTAACCCCTGCAACCATAAACATTGAGTTGCTGCATTGACAACTCCTCTGTACTCTGCTTCTGTAGATGAGAGTGCAATGGCACTCTGTTTCTTGCTTGATCAGCTGATTGGCCCTTCTGCAAGCATGAACACATACCATGATGTGGACTTTCTATCTGTGCTATCACCTACCCAATCACTGTCAGTAAATCCAATCAAATCAAGATCAGATTTTGCTTTATATAAGATCCCATGTGTCGTTGTTCCCTGAACAAAATTAAGGATCATTTTGGCTGCTTTCCAATAGATATCATGAGGCTGATCCATGTATATAGAATCCACACTTACTGCATAAGAAATATCAGGTCTAGTATGTGTAATATACAACAAACATCCAATCAATTGCCTATACAATGTATTGTTTACCATAGGTGAAGAATCAGCTTCTTCAAGCTTCACTCCTGAAAGGAAAGGAGTCTTGCTTGGCTTGCAATCCTTCATTTTGAATTTGTTTAGCAAATACAGGGCATACTTGGACTAGTGCACCTTGATTCCAGCTTTGGTTTGAGCAATCTCAAGCCCCAAGAATTGGCTTAAGAGCCCCAAATCTGTCATGGAGAAGGCTTGGTTCATTGCACCCTTCAAGGAAGCAATCTCATCCTTTGAGATTCCTGTAATGAGAAGGTCATCAACATATAACACAATGATCATTAATGAACCATTAATTAACTTCAAATATACATTTGGATCTGATTTGCACTGAACAAAATTCAGTGATAGCAAGAAGCTATCAATCTTGGCATACCAAGCCCCGGGGGATTGCTTTAGCCCATACAATGACTTTATCAACCTGCACACAAGAGATGGGTTAGTAGCAGATCCTTGAGGCTGCTGCATGTATATCTCTTCAGTGAGATCTCCATTCAAGAAGGCACACTTTACATCCATGTGAGGTACCTCCCATTGCTTTGAAGCTGCAATGGCTAAGGCTAGCCTGATGGAGTCCATCTTTTCCACTGGTGCAAAGGTCTCATTATAATTTATGCCATGAACCTGTGAGTAGCCCTTGGATACCAATATGGCCTTGTACTTCATAGGTGAACCATCAGCAGCAAATTTGGTCTTGTACACCCACTTACACTGAACTAGCTTCCACCCTAGGGGAAGATCAACCAACTCCCAAGTGTTGCTCTTCTAGAGTGAGATGAACTCTTCCTTCATGGATGATTGCCATATTAGATCATCTAATGCATATTCATATGTCTGAGGATCTAATTACACCATCATATATCATTTCTCAGCAAACATAGGATCCTTCATGCACAGAGCACTCTCAAATTGAGATCTAGTCCTCCTAGGGTCATTAGGATTCCCAGCTAGCTCTCCTGCTGCATGAATGGTATTGGCTGCCCACTTTGGCCTTGTAGGGATGTTAGGATCTGCAATAAACTCATCACTATCAGACATATTATAATCAGCATGTTCAACAATCTCTTCACTTACTTTCAGAGGTTCTGGTGGTGAAGAGGCTTCTCCAACTTCCACTGCTACTAGGGGTTCTTCTTGAAACTGAACACACCTTTCGATGAAGGATTTGTTTGTGCTCAAATTTATCAGCTTGTACCCTTTTGAATATTCATAGTACCCAACAAATAGACACTCTTAGCTTTGGGGCTACAAATCCTTCCTCTTTTTTGTTGGAATTCTAGCCCAAGCCTTTGAGCCAAAAATCCTGAAATGGGTCACATCTGGCTTGTGCCCACTCCATGCTTCGAAAGGAGTCATACCATCAAGTTGATTATGAGGCACCCTATTCTAGATATATGCTACACAATTTATAGCTTCGGCCCAGTACTTTGGTGGCAAAGTTTTGGCCTCCATCATGCATGTTGCCATCTCCTTCAGTGATCTGTTCTTCCTCTCAGCAATACCATTTTGTTGTGGTGTGTAAGGGATAGAATGCTGCATATGAATACTTGCATCTGCACAATATTGAATAAACTCAGACTTGACATACTCACCACCATTGTTAGATCTAAGGACCTTGAGTTTCCTCCCAGACTGGTTTTCAACCAAATCCTTAAAGACTTTGAAGAGGCCAAAAACTTCAGACTTGTGTTTCAAGAAGTAAACCCAGTAATACCTGGAAAAGTAATTTATGAAAGTCAATGCATATTTGACCTAACTCATGGAAATATGAGGGAATGGGCCAGCAACATCACTATGGATCAACTCGAGGGGTGCAAAGGTTCTCTCATGACTAGCTCTCTCAAATTTATGCTCTGGGTGTTTTCCTAGGATACAACCTTGGCAGACTCCTTTGGAAAATTTTATCTTTGGTAACCCTATGACCATATATTTTTCACTAAGATCAGAAAGATACTTGTAATTTAGGTGGCCAAATATTTCATGCCAAAAATTGCTTGCCTCATTAGCATGAATCAGAAGAGTAGAGGGGTTTGAGTAGAGTAGGAAGTGTGAGAACATGTATACCTTCGAAGTATGATTTGCAACTCCTTTTTCAATGAGTTTACCACTTGAGATCTCTATGATCTCAACTTCATCAGGGGAGAATATGACCTTCTTTGGAGACCCAGTGTGAGTCATCTGATACGCTGATAAGAGGTTGGAGGCAAGACCAGGAACATACAACACATTGCTGAACTGAGCATGATCAAGATCAATTCTCCCTTTGCCCAAAATTTCAGTGAGAGATTCATCTCCCAGTACTATTGGTGGTCCTTTCAACATGTCAAGTGAGGTGAATGCCTCCTTGGTCGAAACCATGTGTCTTGAAGCTCCAGAATCAATGATGAAACTAGGTGAGGTTGATGTGCCGGCAACCAATGCATGGACTCTCTCTCTGTCTTTTGAACTTGATCATCCTTCTCTCTTCTTTGAGCTGTCTGGAAGGGAGATGCCATTCTTCTCCAGGAGTTCGGTCAGCATGTCTATTTTCATTTTCATGCAGAAGCTCTCAGTATGATTTCCCTTACTATAGTATGCGCAATTGCTCATTTCTCCTTTGTTTTTCTTCTTCTGGTAGTTCTTCTTGGAACCTTGTGGCTCCTTCGGAGACTTGTTTTTGTCTCTCTTTTGCTCAGGTGGCTTTTTAGCTTTATTTTTTCTTTTTGAATCCACACTCGAATCTCCAGCAACCAGAGCTTAGTCTTTGGATGGTTTGATGGTGCCCATCATCAGCAGCTTGTCTTGTTCTTGTGTGAGAGATTCCATGAAATATGCAAGGCTATGCATCTTCCAAGTTCGAGCTGTCAACTTTGTGGCATAGAAGGTTGAAACAAACACTGAATATTTAGGGCCAACCTTCAAGAGTATGGCCAAGACCAGCTGATCATCCTTCTTTTCGATGCCACATTGTTTTAGCTGCAAAACAAGTGCTTTGAACTTGGAGAAATAGAGTTGCAGGGATTCAAAGCTATTGAGAGTCAGGGAGATCAGTTCATTTTTGATTTGATGTCCCCTCATCTCATCTATCTTTACAAAAATATCAACAAGCTTCTCCCATACTTCATTCGGTGATTTCAATCCATCAAGATGGAAAAGGAGGTCTCTGGAAATACTCAGACACAAGAGACCATAGGCATCATCCCTCCTATTGTGCCATTTTATCTTCTCTGCAGCTGCATTGGGCTCTGATTCTATTGCCATAGTCACCCTATAGAGGCCTTTCTCTCTCAACAGTATCTCCATCTCTTCTTTCCATTCAAATAAGTTGAAGGGAGTCAAGATGATCTTCTGAGATTGATCCATAGCTCGAAAATTGTCTCGGCTGTCAGTAGAAGGCTCCCAGTCACTGATGTCGAACCTGAAAAAAAAATTTGAAGGAGAGAAATAGATCTACAATGGCTCTGATACCATGTGGAAATTGAACCCAGTGATAGAACAATTACACTGACAACAATTATCAATTGTACATGCAAAATCACTCACAAAAGAGACTGAATATGGAGATGAACACTAAATTGTATTAACTCAGTGTACAATAGCTAACACTGTAACAACATAGGCTTCTGTAATAAATAATTACATAAGGGATTCGAATGCATGAGGAGGAAATTTGAATCTAGTCAAAAGAAGGCTTACTAAAATTAAGCAAATCCCCCATAGGTGCATAAAGTAGTTTCCAAAACAGTCAAGGAGCTCACGAATTGGCAAAATCACTTGGGCAAGCTAAAAGGTAATGGAAGGACAAATCATACATGCTTTTCATAGGAGAAAAGAGTGGAGGATGTGGAGGACAAAAAACTAGTTAACCTCACCTAGTCAAACTTTCCTAATTGCCTTAAAGCACTAAAAAAGCAGGCAATAAAGCAGAAAAAGCAGAAGGGCGCCTAGGAGGCCAGGAATAAAGCAGATTTGATTCCTTGAGGTTTCCCAAGTTCTCCATGAGTCAAAATGAACAAGTTTGACCACTACGGATGTGTAGATGACAACTTGCATAAGGTGGAATCATGAAACTAGGCAAATAAGACAAAAATGATTAATTTAATGTCTAAGGTAGCTAACTATGGGTTGATTATTCTAACAGGATATTCTTAGGTAGAGGGGATTGATTTTGGTGAAATATTTTCTTGAGTTGCAAAATTAACTTCTATTAGATTCATCCTTTCTATTGCAGCTGCTTTTGATCTTGAAGTAGAGAAAATGGATGTGAAGACAACATTCTTACATGGGGATTTGGAAGAAGAAATATACATGAAACAACTAGAATGGTTCATAGTAAAGGGAAAGAATGAGTTGGTATGTAAACTAAAGAAGTCCCTTTATGGTCTAAAGCAATCTCCAAGGATGTGGTACCAAAAGCTTGACAGCTACATACTTGGATTGGGGTTTGTGAGAAGCAAAGCTGATCACTGTGTATATTTCAAACAAGTTGGTGATCACTTCATTAACATAGTTATGTATGTTGATGACATGTTGTTGATTGGAAAGAACAATGATGTTATAAAGGAGGTGAAGTCTCAACTTGTGGAAATTAAGGCCAACAATAGATTAATTTTACTCACAACAATTAACAATTGATCATGCAAAATTGCTCACAAAAGAGACTGAAAATGGAGCTGTAACACTAAACTGTATTATGTAAGTGTACAATATCCAACCCTGTAATAACATAGGCTGATGAATAAATAGAATACATCAGGAAATCGAATGCATGAGGAAGCATCCAAATCTAGCATAAAGCAGGATTACCAAAAATAAGCAAATCCCCCATAGGTGTAAAAAGCTGATCCCAAATCTGTCATGGAGCTCATGAATTGGCAAGGGTGCATGGGCAAGCTAAAGAGTGATGAAATGGTAGCTCATACATGCTTTTTCATGGAGGATGAAAAGGACAAAAAACTAGTTCACCTCACCTAGTCTAGCTTTCCTATGTGCCTTAAAACACTGAAAAAGCAGGCAATAAAGCAGAAAAAGTAGATAGGCACCTAGGAGGCCAGGAATAAAGTAGATTTGATTCCTAAGGATTTCCCAAGCGCTACATGAGTCAAATATGGCAAGTTTGACCTCTATGGATAGGCAAATAGCAACTTGCACAAGGTGGGACACATGAACTAGGCAAATAAGACAAAAATAAATGAATTAATGTCTAAGTGGGTAAAATATGGGTTGATTATTCTAAACCCCCCCCTTAAGCCTGAATTTATGAGTAATATATCAAAAATATAGGGCCTAGCAACAAGGCTTAGTCACCCTTTACATACTGCATGTCCAAATAAACAAG
>LPNX010660664.1:110288-149505 GCA_001517045.1 Pseudotsuga menziesii
CCTTCTGCAAGCATGAACACATAACCTGAAGTGGACTTTCTATCTATGCTATCACCTGCCCAATCACTGTCAGTAAATCCAATCAACTCAAGATCAGATTTTGCCTTATAGAAGATCCCATGTGTCCTTGTTCCCTGAACAAAGTTTAGGATCCTTTGACTACTTTCCAATGGATCTCTTGAGGCTGATCCATGAATCTAGAATCCACACTTATTTCATAACAAATATCAGGTCGAGTATGTGTCAAATACAACAAACAACCAATCAATTGCCTATACAGTGTATTGTTTACCATCGGTGAAGAATCAGCTTCTTATAGCTTTACCCCTGAAAGGAAAGGAGTTTTGCTTGCTTTGCAATCCTTCATTTTGAATTTGTTCAGCAAGTCCAAGGCATATTTGGACTGGTTCACCTTGATTCCAGCTTTGGTTTGAGAGATCTCAAGCCCCAAAAATTGATTGAAGAGCCCCAAATCTGTCATGGAGAAGGCTTGGTTCATAGCTCCTTTTAAGGAAGCAATCTCAACCTGTGAGCTTCCTGTAATGAGGAGGTCATCAACATATAACACAATGATCATTAATGAACCATTAAATAACTTCAAATAGAAATTTGGATCTGATTTGCACCGAACAAAATTCAATGATAGCAAGAAGCTCTCAATCTTGGCATACCAAGCCCTGGGGGCTTGCTTTAGCCCATACAATGACTTTCTCAACCTGCACACAAGAGAAGGGTTAGTAGAAAAACCTTGAGGCTGCTGCATATATATCTCCTCAGTGAGATCTCCATTCAGAAAGGCACATTTTACATCCATATGATGTACCTCCCATTGCCTTGAGGCTGCAATGGCTAGAGCTAGCCTGATGGAATCCATTTTCGCCACTGGGGAAAAGGTCTCATTGTAATCTATGCCATGAACCTGTGAGTATCCCTTGGCTACCAATCTGGCCTTGTACTTCAGTGGTGAACCATCAGCAGCAAATTTGGTCTTATAGACCCACTTACACTGTACTAGTTTTCTCCCTGGGGGAAGATCCACTAGCTCCCATGTGTTTCTCTTCTGGAGTGAGATGAACTCCTCCTTCATGGCCATTTTCCATCTTGGATCTCCTACTGCTTCTTCATATGTTTGAGGATCAGAATCCACCATCAAATAGCATTTTTCAGCAAACATAGGATACTTCATGCACAGACCACTCTCAAATTGAGATCTAGTCCTCCTTGGGTCATTGGGATCCCTAGCTAGCTCACCTGCTGCATGTAGTGTCTTGGATGCCCATTTTGGCCTTGTGGGGCTGTTAGGGTCTGCAATAAACTCATATCCATCAGAAAAATCAGAATCAGCATGTTCAACAAACTCTTTACTTACTTCTTGAGGTTCAGGTGGTGAAGAGGCTTCACCAACTTCCACTTCTGCAAGGGGTTCTTCTTCAAACTGAACACTCCTTTCGATGAAAGATTTATTTGTGCTCAAATTTATAAACTTGTACCCTTTTGAATCTTCACAGTATCCAACAAAAAGACACTCTTGGCTTTGGGTCTGCAAAGCCTTCCTCTTCTCTATCGGGATTCTAGCCCATGCCTTTGAGCCAAAAATCCTGAAATGGGTCACTGTAGAAGGAGCAAGTCGACATAAGTCGACTTGGATGAAGACCGACTTAGACAGCCAACTAAGTCGATGGGCCGACTAGTCAATCAGCTGACTAATTCGGTCAGCTGACTAAACAGATTGATTAGTCGACTTAACTAACAGTCGTGTCGGTTCACTGAACCGACAGATAGTTATTTTTTGTAACTGTTTGTAACTGGTATATATTAGGCTGTTGAGCCAAGCAAGAACTCAGTTCAGTTCTCTGCCTTGTATGAACTCATTATAATAATATAATCTATTTTCCTATCTGTTCTTGTCTCTTGTATCTGATTTATAGTTATGTTTTAGTATGTATTATTGGTAACCTTATGTGATCTGTGAGATTACAACATTGGTTCCATTACCGGTAGTACATGTCTAGAATATATGCTCACATATGATACCAGAGCAGGAGATCAAGGATGGGTGGGACCATAAAATTGTGAACTACTTGCAAAATTACACACGACGAAACATATTAACAGTCGCTGAAGCTAAGGCAAGATTTTTCACCGAGACACATGAGAAGTTTGTCGAATCAGTGCCACAACTGTTGAAGTAGCTTCTGGATGAGAAGACCGGATGCAACTAAAGAACAGCAGTTGCTAGATAAACTATTCCGAGGGGGACGAACAAATCTGTCGGAGTGGTTTGAGAAAATCGCCGACGACTTCTGCGAGGAGCAAGCGATCGAGGAAAGGACGTCAGTGGAAACTGTAAAAGTGAAATTCTACACAAATTTCACCGAACAATTCTTGTGCACCTTGCCGACGTTGCTGTTCAAATTATTGATAGAGAACGGAGCAGGACACATCGTCGAACCTAGACCACCACTGTGCGAACAGCCACCAAATACCAACTGGGCAGAAAAGCAAAGGAAGTGGGAAAAGTTGATTGCTGAAAGGGAGTGGGAATACTTCCTGAGCAAGTGAGTCGAACTATCCAAGCTTTTTAAAAGCGTCGGGTAGGCTATGGGGGGGTAGCTGGTCTTGTGTCGGAGGTAGAGTATAGTGGATCCTAGTCGACCTAAAGAGGAGCAACGTCACCAGTGATGAATAGTCGACCGTAGATGACTTGGAGAACATAGTACTGTACGAAGGTATGTCGGACATTAAGAAACAAGAAAGGGACGAGAGACAGCAGAGAAGGGAAGCAAGACGCGAAAGAGCCGACGGGTTGCCCAGAGAACAAAACCCTAGGGAGACCGACCGTGAAGAGAATCCACCAAATTCGGGTCATGACTGACAGGAAGATGGCGTAGAACAAGTCGTGTCCCCTACAGAGAAAGAAGTGTGGATAGAGCAGCCAGAAGCTCTCCAATTAAGAGCTCCCGACGACAGAATAACCCTTTCCTCGATAAATCCACGTACCAGAATACAGGCTATTATTGAAGACGACCTTTGACTACGAGCTGGCGACATCACTATCTGGAGCCGACTAGGTGACGAACCATACCCAGGATGACATCTTGTCATATGCCGACCGGTCGAAGGGAACTGGGTGACCTTTCAAACGGCACCATCCTTTCGGAGTATCCACTTGCTCTTACCGACATAGGAAGGAGCACCCCCCCTGCCATATACAACTTTGGAAGAAAGCACAGACTTAGACCTGCGCACACAGTCCAGTGGATCATCGACAGTAGAAATCCACAACAATCCACTATACGTCGAACACGATTCGACCACCAACGGAGGTACGAGTTTCGTCGACCAACATTCCACAGGAGCATCTACATCAACAATCCCACCACTTTCACCACCACCCACGCCTCTGACCCCGCCAACCTCCAAGAGCAGTGAAAGTGACTCAGACATGGGTCATGGAACAGCACACATTCCTCTCTACGAGGGGGATGAAGACCCCAAACAACATTGGTTCGTCTATGAGTCCATCTGGGATGCAAACCAGGTGAAGGATGAAGACCGACAAATGGCTCAGTTCGCAGGAGCCTTACGGAAAAGAGCTTTGACCTGGTACATGAACTTTTCAGAAAGGCAACCCAGAGCAACGAAAGCTGAAATTAAATCACAGTTCTTATCCTTTTTCAAGACCCCAGACGCTAAGCACCTGGCCGCCAAGAAGCTCAAGACAACACAACAAAATCTAGGGGAGACTGTCCACGATTACGACAAATGCTGGAAGGACCTATTGAGTCAGTTAGATTATGTTATTGATGAACAATTGCTAATTCAATGGTTTCTTGCAGGCTTATCACAAAAAATCTGCAGACACATCAGTCTGGAAACTTTCAAGACATATGAAGATGTGCCAACCAAAGCTCTGCAGGTGGAAATGGATGAAGATATACCTGCCTATCTGACAGACCATAGGATAGAAGAACAGCTGGAAAGTGTGTAGAATTCCTTGAAAGAACTGTCCCTCAAAAATCAAGACATCTGGTGTACAAAATGTTCGTCGGTCGGACACACGAAAGATAATTGTCGATCTGAATACAGCCGACAAGACATCCGATTTGTGCAAACCAAAGTATTTTGTGACGTTTGCCAGGAGCACGGCGAGCATTCTACGAAAGAGTGTCCATTTAACATGAAGAATGCCAAAGCTTCCTGGTGTGCCATCTGTGAGACAAAAAGTCACAATACGGCCGACTGTCAACTAAACCTGAAAAATAGACAGAACTATCAGGAGGTCTACCAGAAGAATGCAGTGGCACAGAGCAATGAGTAAAATAACACCAATGATCAGAACGGTCAACGATACGAAGGCCGACGATATGAACACCGGTATGACAATCGACGACAAGGGTTTGGAAGAGGTCAATTCGTCGGGAATCGCGACATACGAACTCGTCGACCATCCCAGTGCTTCATCTGCTATAAAGAAGGGCACCGATGCGCAGACTGTCCGTACAAGGATAGAACTGAACTTAAATTCTGTACGCATTGTGGGGTAGGCGATCACTCTCTGGAGGATTGTCCTACCATGCTAGAAAAAATCAATAATAAGAAAAATGTTAATGTCTTGTCTTGTGTACAAAAGCATGATGTAGTCACTACTAAAAATATGCATATTTTCACTCGCCAAGGCACAAAAACAGGGCCTGATAACCCTCAAGTTAGTAAAATTAAAAACACAAATGGTTATCCGGATCCTCTGCAAGAAAAACAAACCTATCAAGAAGCCACACACATATTTCAAGATATTGCACAGCAAGAAGACATTCTTACCAGTCGACTTAGCACGACACAGCAATTAACTCACCTCATCCAAACAGACACATCCGTAGCACACTTTATTGATTTATTACACGAAATAAAAATCACTAACTTGGGAAAACAAACTAAAAACATTTGCAGCCTAAACCAGAAAGATAAAAACGATGTCGACCCACTTGTCGACCTGGAAATCGAAGGTTATCACGTCCGACAAGTGGTGCTCGATTTCGGGTCCCAGGTAAATATCATGACCAGGGATACATGGGAAAAGATGGGCCGACCTCGACTCTATGAGTTAGGCATTTACCTAAAACTTGTTGACCAAGGCCTCATTGAACCCATTGGGGTTTGGAAAGATGTCGACACGACCATCAAAGGAATATCGACTAAGGTTGATTTCGAAATTATTGACCCAAAGGAAGGATCTAGCTCCTTCCTAGCCCTCGTCGGTCGACCTTGGGGTTGAAATATGAAAGCATCTATATCCTTAGATAAAGAATGCATCAAACTAAAAGGAAATGGCCAAAAAGTCATTGTCCCCATTAATCCATCACAGGGACATCCTTGGGTAGAACCGATAGATGAGGAAGTTGATGTCAGACAGCTTTACTAGATTCATAATAATACAGACTATACTGAGCCAAACATCTATGGGGAGCTTCACTTAGGTAACCAAGACTCCATTGGTTATAATTCAGATGCTGAATTATATGATTGGGAAATGGAAAATTATGAAACACAAGCAAGAGGGTGCTGGACTATACAAAAAGTACAGAAAAAAACCACCCGACAGTGCTTCACTGTATCAATTATACCTAAAATATTTGAAAGGAAAGTCAGGGAACGACCTACCTTACAGCCGACCAGTTTATAGGCTACTCAACTTCCCAGATATAAGGAGAGAGAATCCCCAATCATGCATGTCAAACAAGTATCTAAAAATATTGGAGAACATGGTCGACTTCAAAGCTTGGTGGAAACGTTTACAGGTCAAGCAGCTCGATGGTGGGACACCCATCAATCTAAACTACAGACCTGGACAACTGCTTCAACTTTCTTTGTCGAACGATTCGGTGGGAAAAAGTTAACCCAGGAGGCTCAAATCCCTATTTTTGTCCAAGGCCAAAACCCAAAAGACCACATTAGGATTTGTGAAAGAGAGTGGAGAAGGCTTGGATACAAATATGAGCGATCCTGGCCACATTTGTTCCCTTCAACCCTAGCCGACTTGCCTAATAAATGGTATAAGACGGAGGAAGCTAGAGGAGAAACCTTCTTTTGGCCAAAATTGAGAACCAACTTTATTAAGGACTTTCAGTTCATACCCCAGAATGAAACACTAGCTGAGACAACCCAACAAATCAAACACTTTCTCCAGCCGACCATAACTCAACCCCCCCAAACCCACCGACAGGTCCAAGACTGTAACAATATACAAACTGCATCCAGGCCACAGTCGACCCGATTACAATTAGAAAATGAACACACCACAGGCAAGAGCTTTAGATGGAAACGTAACCACATTGAAACCACCAAACCAATCTACTCAATCCTGAAAGTCGAGACCACCGACAAACCAGAACTTGACAGAATGACTGTAGCCGACTTTCCGACTACATTCTCACAGTTCCAAGAAGGAAGTCGGCCGATCAATGAAGCTAAAGCACCAGAGTGGCTAGATGCCAAAGTAAAAACTAAGGAGGTCGACATTTCAAATGACGACCGTCCAAAAATAGCTAAGATTGGAGACTACTGGAATGAACACCAAACCACCGAAATCATAAACTTACTCAAAGAATTTCAAGATGTCTTTGCAAGGGACTACAAAGACTTAAAAGGGTTAGTACAAGAAATGGGAGAAATGAAAATAGATACTAAACCTGATGTTCGACCTGTCAAGAAACGACCTTACAAACTAGCTCATAAGTATAAGGAGATAGTTAAAAAGGAAATAGACAACATGTTAGCAGCAGGGATCATTTACCCCATCAACCAGTCGGAGTGGGAAAGCCCCATGGTCGTTCAGCCTAAGAAACATGACCCAACCAGGTTAAGAATTTGTGTCGACTTTAGGGAGCTCAACAAAGTCACACTTACAGACCCATTCCCCACCCCCTATGCTGATGAAATCCTGAACGAAGTTGCAGGCTATGAATGTTATTCTTTTACAGATGGATTTTCTGGATATAATCAAGTACCCATATCCAAAGAGGATCAAAAGAAAAAAACATTTGTATGTGAATTTGGGTCCTTTGCATACAGAGTTATGCCTTGTGGGTTGAAGAATGCACATGCAGTATTCTCCCGAATTGTGGTCAAAACATTCCAAGAGTATATCTATAAGACCATGGCCGTATACTTCGATGACTGGACCATATATTCCACCCTCAAGGACCACTACACATGGATCCGACTTATGCTGGAGAGATGTCGACAGATACAACTCTCCTTAAATATTAAGAAATGCACTTTTATGACTCCTATTGGCATACTCTTATGGCATATTGTATGCAAAGACGGTATAAAGGTCTACTTTGCCAAGATAAAAGTCATCCTCGACCTACAACCCCCAATAAACCCTAAAGAGGTTCGGGTGTTATTGGGCCATACAGGATACTATAGGAAATTCATCAGACACTATTCCGATATGACTTACCCTCTGGAAGAATTACTAAAAGACGACCAAGACTTTAAGTGGACAGAATAATGCCAAATATCCTTCGACAAATTAAAGAGAAAACTGGTCGAAGCCCCCATACTTAAATTTCCAAATTGGTCGACTAAATTTCATGTGCATATTGATGCATCAGGCATTGCAATAGGAGCAATCCTGACTCAACCAGGGGATGATGGGATGGATTACCCTATCGTATACAGCAGTAAAAAATTAAATAAAGCTGAATGGAACTACTCGACCACTGAACAAGAAGCCCTAGGTATGGTCTTTGCTCTCCAGAAGTATCGACATTACCTACTGGCCAACCCTTTCATATTTTATACCGACCATCAAGCTTTAAAATACCTTGTTAATAAACCCCTTCATCATGGGAGAATTTGTCAATGGTTACTCCTGTTTCAAGAATTTGAGTTTGAAGTAGTGGTCCGACCAGGAAAGCTAAATGTCGGACCCGACCACCTATCCCGTATCGACACAGGGGAGGAACCGACTGGAGTCGACGACGACTTGCCGGATGCACATCTATTTTGTATAGAAGCAGTACCCGAAGAACTAGAAGAAATAGCTCAGTTCTTAGAGACAGGTCAGGCACCCGAAGGTATGAACACCAAGAAAAAACAAATATTAGCTATGAAGGCTACACCCTACAGCCTCATCAATGGATTTTTTTACAAAATGGGGTTAGATGACATTCTAAGACGTTGTGTACTCGACCATGAGAGAGAACAAATCATGCAGGAAGCACACTATGGACCTGCAGGAGGACATTTTCAAGCGGATACAACTGCAAGAAAAATCCAACAGTCGGGCTTACGGTGGCTGACCATCCACAAGGATTGCAAAAACTTTGTTAGTCGATGTGATAGATGTCAACGACTTGGTCGACCTCTGCCGAGTACAGAAATGCCCTTGATATCTGTAAAACCTAGTCTCACCTTCGAAATTTGGGCTATAGACTTCATAGGACCATTTCCTATCCCAGCCAAACGATCAGGTGCCAGATATATTGTCACAGCAGTGGAATATGTTACCAAATGGGCAGAAGCTAAACCCGTCGATACATGTTCAAGTGAGGTAGCTGCTAAGTTTATTTACGAAAACATTATCACTAGGTTTGGATGCCCACTCACATTGATTAGCGACCAAGGATCACATTTTATCAACAAAACCATCAAAAATTTGACCGACCAGTTTCACATCGACCACCGACGAAGCACTGCATATCACCCTCAGTCGAACGGTGCGATTGAAGCTTTTAACAAAACACTAACCAAAGGGTTAAGCAAAATATGTAATACCGACAAAGACGAATGGGATGAGAAAATCCCTACGGTTCTCTGGGCATATAGGATAGCATATAAATGGTCGACTGATCAAACACCCTTCAGACTAGTTTACGGGCAGGAAGCCGTCGTACCCCTACATTTTCGACAGCAGACACCTATTATTGCACAGATACTACATGTCGATGTCGAACAGGCAAGAAAGGACCGACTATTTCAACTCAGTAAGCTAGAAGAACATAGAATCATGGCTATTCAACATTAGGAAATTCACAAACAACAACAAAAATCCTGGCACGACCGTAACATCAAAAACAAAAACCTCTCGGTCGGTGACCTTGCTTTACTGTATAACAGTCGAGTCAAGGGAAAACCCAAGAAATTACACACCGAATGGATGGGACCTTATGTTGTCAATGAAATACATCCCAATGGATCAGTCTGGCTGAAAACATTACAGGGCCTAGTATTTCAGAATCTCGTTAATGGAGCCCGACTCAAACGCTATAAAAACTGAAAATAAAAAAAATCAAATAACGACCTTAACTGTCACCAAAACCTATAAAAAGACAGAAAAATTCCAAAAAAAAAATACTACATCCGACAACAAACCATGACAGCAACCCACTACCTCGACCACTGACATCACTACCATCGACCATCTTCGTCGACCAGTCAGGCCGACCGTTTTCACCCACGACACTGACCATCGATTTCGAAAGTCCCATCACGCATTGATGGCCTCGAGCACCGAAACAACTCCTCCATTAAGTCACACTCGATTATTGCAGTTGGACTGTCAAGTCCGCCATTAATACACCCATTTCGACACTCAACCCCATCCACGCCTATAAATAATGGACCGTCGAAGGTTCATTCACCACAACCATTTTCATCAGAGCACCTGCAATCTCAGTCGACCAAAGCACAAGAACCCTGTCAAAACTCCGACCAGTCCGACACAATGGCACTGAAACTAACCAGAGCTACGACCAAAGAAAAGGAGTTGCAAGCAGAGGACACCCCCTTACTCACCTGTCTCAAGCACATTAAAAACACAAAAGTCCAGGAGGGCCCATTTCAGAAACTATGGCAAGAGATCCAAGAGTGGGCCTATACCGACAATAGAATGACCTTGGCCGTAGACAAAATCCGGAAGAGCACCATCCTCCAGTACCCTAACGCACCACTGATGGCAAGCTTTGGTGGCACAAAAGAGGCAGCGATTAAATTCATCATCAGTCGTTACCACAACGACCAGTTTTATTTCAACCAGCCGATTGACATCACCGGGGATGTTATTTCCAAGCTTACAGGTCTATCGAACCAAGGCAGTCCAGTACCTATCGGCATCAAAGAAGGGTTGGTCCAGGAACTTACGAGCACACCCACTGGGAAAAACTCGAAGGGATTGATGATCGACCAGATTGTGACAAGGACGCCACAAATTGTGGCTAAAATTATAGCAGTCACCCTCACGTTGGCTGGTCAAAGTAGCGATCTTAAACTAGAAATGCTAGAAGCTGTCGACATGATCGCCACCGACGGTAGGATCTACTGATGGGGAGACTATTTCGCCGACATGGTCAAAACCATCTGCGAGCGCTGCCAGGAGACGGGAGGTATGATCAAGTTCCCCTCTCTCATTATCTGGATTGTTATGTATCACATTTGTCCCAAAGGCAGTCCAGTCTTCCGGGAGTCGACCAGGTTCCAAATGCACAGATTTAAGCCCTTTTCACAAAAAGGCACCCTCCATGAGCTGGCCCAGGGGAAAGTCTTTCTATAAAACTGGTTCCAGCAACTGAAGGTCCGCACGACGAGGTGGAGGGTTCCCCAGAACATCCGACGAAACCTCTCTGCCGAGTCTCACATCCAGTTGGAACTAGACCATACCTCAGTATGGTATATGCGAGGTCAGGACCCTAAAGCACTGGACCTCGACTACTACCCCACGGTCGACCAGATTTTCCGAGAGTTGACCCGACAAGAAAAGACAAAGATACCAGTTCTAGAGGCTGCCAAACAAGTCGACTTCTCCATCATCGAGCCACTTACCGACCAGGAGAAGGAGGAGGACTACGAACTTAATCTATACATCAGCACATTTGTGTCGGAGGATACCCCGACGGTGCCCACTAGTCGGGTACACATCACTGTTAAACCCCCAACTGCCAAGGCAGTTGACCCCTAGCTGACAGTACAACAACATCCAACAGTGCAACAGACAACTCCACCAGCTCCAGCACCAGCCCCAGCACCAGTCGACCCACCTCAGCTATCCACAGGTGAAGTCGATGAAGCCGACCCCGAATATGCTTTATCTAAGGGCATCATCAAGAAGCTAGCTAAGGAGATAGCTGTCGCACGGAAAAAACTCAAAACCCAAAAACAACAACAAGGGAGGGGTAAGCGTAAGCTTATTCTGGCCGACTCATCCGATGATGAGGAGGAACTAGCAGCCGCGGCCGTCGACATTGTCGAGGATGCCCGTGCCAATAAAGTATCCGTTGAAGTTCAGTTTCAACGGTATCTGGAAGCAGGAGCTCCGGAGGGTCGGCCAAAGAAAGCAAAAATGGGCCCGACACATGAAAATGTGGTTGACCTCATGTCGACCCCTCCCCCCCCATCTCCGACCACCATAGTCGAAGAACAAGCACAAGTACAGCAGGCCGATAGTCCCCCGGAGGAATATCAATGCGCCATCCCAGCGGCACTCAGAGCCAGGGTCAGCCAGGACGCTGAGCTGAAAGCTTTCTTCGAGACACTTCCTGGACTGTTTAAGTTGGCCCATAAAATATAGACAAAATCCCCTCTCTATGCAAGCATAAAGCCTTATGCCACTGTTACGATGACATTCACCCGCGACGAACAGGGTGACGTAATAGGAACTTCAAAGACTGTCACCGAACCACTCGACCAGGACGACCTACCCTCTACACCTTCAGAAGCAGGTATCTCTTCCGAAAAAAGTTCACCACATACTCCAGTTAACCTTTTGACCCCTGTCCATACCCCCACTCCATCCCCAACACCACCATCATCCCAACCTCCTTCCCCACCACCTCCACCGTCGAAATCCCCACCACCAGAATTAGAGTCAAACCCATCACAGCCACTGTTATCTTCACAACTAGAAGCAGACATCCCAACCCCTCAAACAGAAAAACCCCCGTTCCCCATACCCCCTCCTCAAAAAGAAACACAGCCATCGTCTATACCACCTAACCAACCAGAACAACCCTTGACCTCCAATCCACCAACCACAGACCCAACTTCCGCTACTGCAGGTACCCAGGAGCAAGAACAATAGCCAGACAAACAATAGAAAAAGAGAGAGCAGCATAGACCATCCGGCCTCCGCATTACCCTAAGGGATGCAAGTTCCTTGGATGACACAGAGGTCGGCCAACTCCTGAAAACAGTGGCCAAAGAGTCCAAGAAAAGGACAGATAAAAAAACTCAAGAGCTGGTCGCCAAAAATGCAGAAGAAGTCGAGTTTCTCGGCCGATGCAGAGCTCTAGTCCAGACCGTGGTACCAGGCCCTCTCGAAGTCGACAAAGATTGACCACTTGAAAGAGCATATCAACTCTTCGAGACAATGGTATCAACTGTCCAGACCCAGATGCAAGAGACCAAGGAAGAGCAAAAGGAGGAGACTGTTCGACTGCTCCTGGCCCAACACACTGCATTCTCGGAAGCCTACAAAGTTCTCCAGGATCATATGGAAGAATCAGTCATCATGGAGGAAGTATTACGAGACTGGCCTAATCATTATGGGCAAGTCTATCAGCAGACCAGGCAGGCAAGGCAACGCATTCAGGCATTGGAGGGTCGGAAGTCGACAGAGGCAGAACCGAGGCAGATCATTGAAGAACAAATTGTGATGGAGACTAACAAACTCCAGAAGCTAGAACGAGAGGCACATCAGTGGGTTCAACAGGCCCTTCCCAATTTAGAGAGATTCGACCACATCTGTCCACAGATGAAACGACTCATCACTGCTACAGAAGAGCAAAACCAACTGTTGGGTCCTAACATGGAAAACATTGCAGAAATTTTCATGTCTGAAAAGATGTCAATCCTTTCAAATATTACAACCTTAACGATCGATATCCAGAAGGCATTACAGAGTTGGACTGACTTTCAGCATCATCTGGCCATCACAGCACCAGCTATGGTTGAAGCTTGTGTCCAAAGGAGACCGACCATCCGGCTGCACAGCCCCCAGCGTGAGAAAATCTGACTGCATCCACAAGAGATCGTTTTTGTACCTCCCTGTTTCTTTGAGACGAAGAAATGTTTTGTTTGTGGGGGAGATGTAGAAGGAGCAAGTCGACATAAGTCGACTTGGATGAAGACCGAATTAGATAGCCGACTAATTCGATGGGCCGACTAGTCGATCAGCCGACTAAGTCGGTCGGCCGACTAAACAAATTGATTAGTCGACTTAACTAACAGTCGTGTCGGTTCACCGAACCGACAGATAGTTATTTTTTGTAATTGTTTGTAACTGGTATATATTAGGCTGTTGAGCCAAGCAAGAACTCAGTTCAGTTCTCTGCCTTGTATGAACTCATTATAATAATATAATCTGTTTTCCTATCTGTTCTTGTCTCTTGTATCTGATTTATAGTTATGTTTTAGTATGTATTATTGGTAACCTTATGTGATCTGTGAGATTACAACAGTCACATCTAGCTTGTGCCCACTCCATGCTTCGAAGGGAGTCATACCATCAAGCTGTTTATGAGGCACCCTATTCTGAATATAGGCTACACAATTGATAGCTTCGGCCCAGTGCTTTGGTGGCAAAGTTTTGGCCTCCATCATGCATGTTGCCATCTCCTTCAGTGATCTGTTCTTCCTCTCAGCAACACCATTTTGCTGTGGTGTGTAAGGGATAGAATGTTGCATCTGAATACCTGCATCTGCACAATAGTTAATAAACTTAGACTTGACATACTCACCACCATTTTCAGATCTGAGGGCCTTGAGTTTCCTTCCAGACTGGTTATCAACCAAAGCCTTAAAGACTTTGAATAGGCCAAAAACTTCAGACTTGTGTTTCAAGAAGTGAACCCAACAATACCTGGAAAAGTCATCAATGAAGGTCAATACATATTTGGCCTGACTCATAGACATATGAGGGAATGGACCAGCAACATCACTGTGGATCAGCTCGAGGGGTCCAGAGGTTCTCTCATGACTAGCTCTCTCAAACTTATGCTCTGGGTGTTTTCCTAGGATACAACCTTGGTAGACTCCTTTGGAAAATTTTATCTTGGGCAACCCTATGACCATTTCTTTCTCACTAAGATCAGACAGATACTTGTAATTTAGATGGCCAAATATTTCATGCCACATCTTGCAGGCTTCATTAGCATGAATGAGAAGAGCAGAGGGGTTTGAGTAAGGTAGGAAGTGTGAGAACATGTATACCTTTTGAGCATGATTCGCAACTCCTTTTGCAATGACTCTACTAGTTGAAATCTCTGTGATCTCAACTTCATCAGGGGAGAATATGACCTTCTTAGGAGACCCAGTGTGGGTCATCTGGTACACTGACAGGAGGTTGGAGGCGATACCAGGGACATATAGCACATTGTTGAACTGACCATGATCAAGATCTATCCTTCCTTTGCCTTTACTTTCAGTGAGAGAGTCATCTCCCAGTACAATAGATGGTCCTTTCGACATATCTAGTGAGGAGAAGGCCTCCTTAGTCGAAACCATGTGTCTTGAAGCTCCAGAATCTATGATAGAACTGGGTGAGCTTGATGTGCCAGCAACTAGAGCATGAACTCTCTCTCTGTTATCGAAACTTGATCCTCCTTCTCTCTTCTTTGAGCTTTCTGTAAGGGAGATGCCATTCTTCTCCAGGATATTGGTCAGCATGTCTATCTGCTTTTTCATACAAGAGCTTTCAGTGTGATTTCCCTTATTGCAGTATGCGCACTTGTTCATTTCACCTTTGTTCTTCTTCTTCTGGTTATTCTTCTTGGGACCTTGTTGATCCTTCGAAGACTATTTCTTGTCTCTCTTTTGCTCAGGTGGATTTTTAGCTTTATTTTTTCTTTTTGAATCCAACCTCAAATCTCCAGCAATCAAAGCTTGATCTTTGGATGGTTTGATGGTGCCCATCATCACCAGCTTGTCCTGTTCTTGTGTGAGAGATTCCATGAAATCTGCAAGGCTAGGCATCTTCCAGGTTCGAGATGTCAGTTTTGTGGCATAGAAGGTCGAAACAAACACTGAATAATCAGGGCCCAGCTTCGAGAGGATGGCCAGTACGAGCTGATCATCTTTATTTTCAATACCACACTGTTTCATCTGCAAAACTAGTGCTTTGAACTTGGAGAAATATAGCTGCAGGGATTCAAAGCTTGTTGGACTCAGAGAAATCAGCTCATTCTTGATTTTATGTCCCCTCATCTCATCTATATTTCCAAAAAGATCAGAAATATTCTCCCATACTTCATTCAGTGATGTCAATCCATCGAGATGGAAAAGGAGGTCTCTGGAAATACTCAGGCACAGGAGGCCATAAGCCTCATCCCTCCTGTTGTGCCATTTTATCTTCTCTGCAACTGCATTGGGCACTGCTTCTATTGCCATAGTCATCCTGTAGAGGCCTTTCACTCTCAACAGTATCTCCATCTCTGCTTTCCATTCAAAGAAATTGAAAGGAGTCAAGATAGTTTTCTGTGATTGATCCATATCTCTAGAAAATCTGTCCCGGCTGTTAGTAGAAGGCTCCCAGTCTTGATGTCGAACCTGCAAAACAATTTTTGAAGGAGATAAACAACCTACAATGGCTCTGATACCATGTGGAAATTAAGGCCAACAATAGATTAATTTTACTCACAACAATTAACAATTGATCATGCAAAATTGCTCACAAAAGAGACTGAAAATGGAGTTGTAACACTAAAATGTATTATGTAAGTGTACAATAGCCAACCCTGTAATAACATAGGCTACTAAATAAATAGAATACATCAGGAAATTGAATGCATTAGGAAGCATCCAAATCTAGCATAAAGTAGGCTTACCAAAAATAAGCAAATCCCCCATAGGTGTAAAAAGCTGATCCCAAATCTGTCATGGAGCTCACGAATTGGAAAGGGTGCATGGGCAAGCTAAAGAGTGATGAAATGGCAGCTCATACATGCTTTTGCATGGAGGAAAGAGTGGAGGATGAAGAGGACAAAAAACTAGTTCACCTCACCTAGTCTAGCTTTCCTATGTGCCTTAAAACACTGAAAAAGCAGGCAATAAAGCAAAAAAAGTAGATAGGCACCTAGGAGGCCAGGAATAAAGAAAATTTGATTCCTAAGGCTTTCCCAAGTGCTACATGAGTCAAATATGGCAATTTTGACCTCTATGGATAGGCAAATAGCAACTTGCACAAGGTGGGACACATGAACTAGGCAAATAAGACAAAAATAAATGAATTAATGTCTAAGTGGGTAAACTATAGGTTGATTATTCTAACACAACTCTCCTCCAAGTTTGATATGAAATATCTCGATGCCACAAACTTCATTCTGGGAATGGAGATAAGAAGAGATCGTGCAAACAAAATGATCATTTTAAATCAAAGAAAATATGTTGAGACGGTACTACAGAGATTTAACATGTAGGAAAGTAACCGGTCAAGGTTCCTATTCCTGTAGGTGTAAAGTTATCTGTAGAGCAGTGTCCCAAGACACGGGAAGAAGAAGAAGACATGTCACAGGTTCCATATGCCAGTGCAGTTGGTAGTTTGATGTATGCAATGGTCTGTACAAGACCAGACATTGCTCATGCAGTGGGAGTTTTGAGCAGATATATGTCAAAACCAGGAAAGGAGCATTGGACAACTGTAAAGAGGGTCTTCAAATATTTGCGTGGCACCACATATTATGCGATCTTCTACCAAGGAAGACCTGGACCAGACAGAGTAATAAATGTACATGGATTTGTTGATGCAAACTAGGATGGAGACTTTGATAATAGAAGATCTACAAGTGGGTATGTGTTTAACCTATTTGGAGGAGTTATCAGTTGGATGAGCAAGAGACAAGATGTAGTTGCACTCTCAACTACAAAAGCTGAATACATGGCAGCCACTCATGCAAGAAAAGAAGCTGTGTGGCTGCAAAGATTGTGTTCAGGTATTGGGTTTGTATAGAAAGGTGTAAGGTTAGATTGTGATAGCCAAAGTGCAATATTCCTAGAAAAGAACCCTGCTTATCATGCTAAGACAAAGCATATTGATGTGCAAAATCACTTTGTGAGAGATATGGTTGAAGACAAGAAGGTGCTGCTAGAGAAGGTTGACACTGAGAAAAATGTTGTAGAATCATTAACAAAGTTGGTTAGTACAGAGAAGTTTTCTTGGTGTAGAGAATCTATGGGCATGGATGCCTTGAACCTGTGACTTTATGAGTACATGACTCATTTCTATGCAAAGGAAACAACAAGTGGGAGAATGTTGGGTATATGTTATACTCTTTGCATGTGCATATGGAGGGGAGGTGCGCATGTCAGCATTGCAGCTCGGTGAGCGTAACGAGCAAATTTTTTTGGCTATCTATAGCTGTTTGTGGCTATTTTTAGAATTTGTCTAAAAATATGTAACTTAATCCTGGTTAAGGGATTAGAGTCTTTTTCTAATCTGGGTTAACGGATCAGGGTATTTGGATGTTGCAGAATACCTATATTTTGTATTTTGAGGATTTCATAATGGAGAAAAAGAGAAAATAGGAGGTCTGGCTCCAAGGTTTTCTGGTTTTCTCGGTTAAGGGTTTCCATGGTAAATATCTGTGTTTATGTGTGAATGATGTGTTGTGATCTTTATTTTTCTTAAAATAATCTGTATGCTTTGCTTCTCTACACAGTTTTAAAACTTACAATCAACACTTCTTGTCAATGGTAGAAGTGCACTTTACACCCTCTAACCCCTTGTCAATAGCCCCCCAACACAAACTTGTGGCTCGTCCTTGAGCCACCTCGGTTCGAAACAACTAGGGTGTTTGGATTTTTCTTGAAGTCATCATATGTGGTTTGGACTTTTTCAACAACTTCCTTAACCTTCATTCTGATTGTTGTGCACTGTTCCACTTCCTGCTCCATCAAGTGCTCTTCTTTCATTCACTAGACTGCGCTCAACTCTACCTTAGTCATTGTGATTTCCTCCATTGCTTTGAGTGGAAATTGCTCTGTTGCACTATGCAGTTCATCCAATTGGGTTAACCTTTTTTGTTGCCTTGTACTTGCCTTATTGATGTGTTCCTATAGTTCTTTGAGCTCCTCTTCCTTAGTCACCTGCACAAGTGGGGGAATCCTTTTGAGTGATCCCGCAGTGCTGTCAATTGTGCATCTGATTCACCAACTTATACCTCCATTTGGTGTAGCTTCTCATATTGCACCAAACTACCATAATACTGTGTGATTTCTTCTGATATTATCTAGATTAACTTTTCACCTTCCACGATTTCTCTTGCGATATCTTCAATTACTCCTCATCTTTCTGCAAATTTATCTGATGAATTTATTAGTATCGCTCGAGCCTATAACTCCTCATTTTATTTCCATAGATCAGTGACAATTTTCCCCAGTCAGAAGACCTTATCTTCCACAAACATTTCTGAACTAATGTCTGAAATCTCTTCACAGACCACCGAGACTGCCCTCTCCATCCATTTCCTGTCCTCAAATGTTGTTGTTTTCTCATGGACGATTGCTTCCTTTTCCATATTAAGACACTAAAGTTCCTCTTCTACACTTTTTTCCTGCTACCTTGACCAGACCAATTAACCATGAACTATTTCCTCTTGATCTCGAATTTCCTCACTTGTTGCGGTCTGAAATCATTTCAGCATGTGCATTGGGAGTTCATTGAGATTGATACCAATCAAGTCGAACCCCTTTAACGTAGCATAAAAATCCTCATTCCAAGTTGTGATTTACTACAGTACAATATGTACCAACCACAATTTCTTTCCCATGTGCACCTCAGTCGCTCTTGGCAGCGCACCCTCTTGTGGTTCCCTCATCTCCAGTACTGCATTTGTTAGTGCTTGCAACAACCTCGTAAGTTGATGGAAGTACCATGTTGTATGATGTGTTATATTGGATACACTCTCATGTATCATCATGTTGATTGTAGTTCCCACCTTGTTCACTTGTTCATTAGAGAGCCCTATGGTACTGCTCCCTTTGCCTTGCTCAAATCGAGGTTTCGTCCGCGCCTCTTCTTGTTGTTTTTCTATGACCAATTCGGTCAGGATTGCAAACAATTCCTCCCCATGTGAATCCTCCTCCTCATTTGAATCCTTAGGAAACCATTGGGTTAGTGGAACATCTGTTGGTGGTCCATCTCTTGGGTCCAACAAGTCCTCCTCACTTACTCTCACTTTCCACTCCATTGGCCATTCTGCTATAATGGCATCCAACTCTTCATCGATCAGCTTAAACTGTGTCATAAGCCATTTATGCTCTGAATATTTCCATTATTGAATGTGTATGGAATGTGGCCCCATTTCCAATCACGCAAACCTCCGGTACTTTTTCGTGGTGTTGTCCTATGAGTCACGGAATTTTCACTATTGCATCCCGTAGTGCATCCAAATACAAATAAAATTGGATGTTATTGAGCACCCAAAGGTTCTTATACTATGCTCCTTTGAAAATGTTAACAACACCAACCTCCCTTCCCTGATAATGTGTCAGTTCCATCCAACCAACTAGTGTGATGAGTATCAACAACCAAGAGTAAGTGAACAGCTTCCTCGCCTCTAGTACCAATATGGAATACTCGATTAGCTCATTCAACAAAAATAGGGACCAATTCATCTGTACACCTGCTACGCATTGCTTGGCACATGTGATAACCCCCGATGTTAGACCATTATACCACCTTAGTATAATGGTCATACACCTAGGACATGTTTTCATTAGTTTCATACTTATGTTATATGGTCCAAAACTAGGTTGTGTTGGTCAAGCAAGGTCCTTTTGGTGTTTTGGAATTATTAATGCACCCAGGAACCCACATTTGATCATTTTGGTTGCACATGTGCCCTCATTTATGATATTTTAGTCCTTGGTGTGCTCCCACTCCATAAACAAGGAAACTAGTTGACTAGAGGCACCCATGCATGGTATTTGGGTGTTTTTATTTTTTTTTGTACCATTTCTTATTTCCTAGAGCCACTCCCACTCATCCATGCACTCCACCATGCGTACCCTACCTTAATTTATCTCCTAGCATGCTCCATCCACATTCCCACAAGAATTCATTCCTGTTAGATGTGGTTAGGGAGCTCATTGGTCCACCTACGGGGGTTTTGAGGTTCAATCTAATCTTGCCACATGTATGCATCCAAATTGCCTCCAAAGGATAACAATTTTATCCAAATTTTATATAAACATGTTCCAGGAATATTTATATACTAGATAATGGTAATAGACTCTGTTATTGGATTCATTCTAATTTGTTAATTTAAGACTTTCCACTATTTTTCTACATAATTTGTGAATATATTGAGTTGTGAGGGTTCCTTTAGCTACTAGATCTTGTTGTGAATAATATTTTCACATGGTATTAGATCTATTTGGAGCTGAAAATCAAATACAGAGAAATTGAGTTGCTATCTAAGGTTTCTTCTAGAAAAATTTGAGTGTTTGCATTGCAAGTACTTCTAGTGTTTCTGTCACTCAGTGCGCAAGAATAAATGGAGAAGAATCATGTCATGGTTACCCCATTCAACTATTTTGAATGGAAATACTAAATGGTGAAGCATATAATGTCGAAATTCCTCTACAAAGTCACCATGGGGATTGCGAACGGACCCAACTTTGCTATGGAAAAATCAAATTACTTCAACAGATTGGACGCGGCATTCGTGATGATTTGTCTCAGTATATCGAGGGATATTCTATTCCATGTAGAAAATATTACTACACCAAATGAATTATGGATCAATATTGAGTTACTATTTTGGAATACTGATGAGATGAGAGGACACCTGTGGAAATTGAACCCAGTGATAGAACAATTTTACTCACAACAATTATCAATTGTACATGCAAAATCACTCACAAAAGAGACTGAATATGGAGCTGAACACTAAACTGTATTAAATAAATGTACAATATCCAACCCTGTAACATAATAGGTTTCTGGATTAAATAATTACATAAGGGATTCAAATGCATGAGGAGGCAATTCGAATCTAGTCAAAAGCAGGCTTACTAAAATTAAGCAATTCCCCCATAGGTGTATAAAGTAGTTTCCAAATCAGCTAAGGAGCTCATGAATTGGAAAAAGCACTTAGGAAAGCTAAAATGTGATGGAAGGACAACTCATACATGATTTTCATAGGAGAAAAGAGTGGAGGATGTGGAGGACAAAAAACTAGTTAACCTCACCTAGTCAAACATTCCCAATTGCCTTAAAGCACTGAAAAAGCAGGCAATAAAGCAGAAAAAACAGAAGGGCACCTAGGAGGCCAGGAATAAATAAAAATTGATTCCTTGAGGTTTCCCAAGCACTCCATGAGTCAAAATATGCAAGTTTGACCACTATGGATAGGTAGATGACAACTTGCATAAGGTGGAATCATGAAACTAGGCAAATAAGACAAAAATGATTAATTTAATGTCTAAGGTAGCTAACTATGGGTTGATTATTCTAACACCCCCCCTTAAGCCTGACTTATGAGTAATATATCAGAAAATTATAGGGCCTAGAAACAAGGATTAGTCACCCTTTACATACTGCATGTCCATTTAAACAAGGAAAGAGGCAAAAACCACATGGGAAAATCCTCCCTTAAACATGGACTGTAAAACAAAATTTGGAAATCTTGTCTTCACTCATTCTTCACAGCATGATCAGAAATCCCCAGAAGTGATTTGATATTGCTGAAGGTATTCTCACAAAATGCTTTGGTGAAGATATCAGCTACTTGTTCTGAAGATGAACAGAAGAGTAGGTGAATGGTGCCATCATGCACAAGCTCTCTAATGTAGTGCATATGGATCTCAATGTGTTTGGTTCTCTGCTTCTGAACTGGATCATTACAGATTCGAATGGTAATTTGGTTATCACAGTAGATGGTAGTTGAGTACTCTGATTCGAAGCCACACTCTCCAAGTAACCCCTGCAACCATAAACATTGAGTTGCTGCATTTACAACTCCTCTGTACTCTGCTTCTGTAGATGAGAGTGCAATGGCACTCTATTTCTTGATTGAACAGCTGATTGGACCTTCTACAAGAATGAACACATATCCTAATGTGGACTTTATTTCCATGCTATCACCTGCCCAATCACTGTCAGTAAACCCAATCAAATCAAGATCAGATATTGCTTTATAGAAGATCCCATGTGTCCTTGCTCCCTGAACAAAGTTAAAGATCCTTTTGGCTGCTTTCCGATGGATCTCATGAGGCTGAACTATGTATCTATAATCCACACTTATTGCATAAGAAATATCAGTTCTAGTATGTGTAATATACAACAAACATCCAATCAATTGCCTATACAGTGTATTGTTTACCATAGGTGAAGAATCAGCTTCTTCCAGCTTCACTTCTGAAAGGAAAGGATTCTTGCTTGGCTTGCAATCCTTCATTTTGAATTTGTTCAGAAAATACAAGGCATACTTGGACTGGTGCACCTTGATTCCAGCTTTGTTTTGAGCAATCTCAAGCCCCAAGAATTGGCTTAAGAGCCCCAAATCTGTCATGGAGAAGGCTTGGTTCATTGCACCCTTCAAGGAATCAATATCATCCTTTGAGCTTCCTATAATGAGAAGCTCATAAACATATAGCACAATGATCATTAATGAACTATTAATTAACTTCAAATATACATTTGTATCTGATTTGCACCGAACAAAATTCAGTGATAGCAAGAAGCTATCAATCTTGGCATACCAAGCCTTGGGGGCTTGCTTTAGCCCATACAATGACTTTATCAACCCACACACAAGAGATGGGTTCATAGAAAATCCTTGAGGCTGCTGCATGTATATCTCTTCAGTGAGATCTCCATTCAGGAAGGCACACTTTACATCCATGTGATGTACCTCCCATTGCTTTGAAGCTGCAATGGCTAAGGCTAGCCTGATGGAGTCCATCTTCGCCACTGGTGCAAAGGTCTCATTGTAATCTATGCCATGAACCTGTCAGTATCCATTGGATACCAATATGGCCTTGTACTTTAGAGGTGAACCATCAGCAGAAAATTTGGTCTTGTACACCCACTTACACTGAACTAGCTTCCTCCCTGGGGGAATATCCACTAGCTCCCAAGTGTTGCTCTTCTGGAGTGAGCTGAACTCTTCCTTCATGGATACTTTCCATATTGTATCTCCTGATGCATATTCATATTTCTAAGGATATTATTCCACCATCAGATAGCATTTCTCAGCAAACATAGGATCCTTCATGCACAGAGCACTCTCAAATTGAGATCTAGTCCTCCTAGGGTCATTGGGATTCCCAGCTAGCTCTCCTGCTGCATGAATGGTCTTGGATGCCCATTTTGGCCTTGTAGGTCTGTTAGGATCTGAAATAAACTCATCACTATCATACATATCAGAATCAGCATGTTCAACAAACTCTTCACTTAGTTTCAGAGGATTTGGTGGTGAAGAGGCTTCTCCAACTTCCACTGCTGCTAGGGGTTCTTCTTGAAACTGAGCACACCTTTCAATGAAGGATTTGTTTGTGATAAAATTTATCAGCTTGTAACCTTTTTAATATTTTGAGTACCAAATAAATAGACACTCTTGGCTTTGGGGCTGCAAAGCCTTTCTCTTTTTTGTTGGAATTCTAGCCCAAGCCCTTGAGCCAAAAATCCTGAAATGGGTCACATCTGGCTTGTGCCCACTCCATGCTTCGAAAGGAGTCATACCATAAGGCTGTTTGTGAGGAACCCTATTCTAGATATAGGCTGCACAGTTGATAGCTTCGGACCACTACTTTGGTGGCAAAGTTTTGGCCTCCATCATGCATGTTGCCATCTCCTTCAGTGATCTGTTCTTCCTCTCTGCAACACCATTCTGCTGTGGTGTGTAAGGGATAGAATGCTGCATCTGAATACCTACATCTACACAATATTGAATAAAATCAGACTTGACATACTCACCACCATTGTCAGATCTAAGGACCTTGAGTTTCCTCCCAGACTAGTTTTCAACCAAAGCCTTAAAGACTTTGAAGAGGCCAAAAGCTTCAGACTTGTGTTTCAGGAAGTAAACCCAGCAATACCTGGAAAAGACATATATGAAATTCAATGCATATTTGGCCTGAATCATGGACATATGAGGGAATGGGCCAGCAACATCACTGTGGATCAACTCGAGGGGTGCAAAGGTTCTCTCATGACTAGCTCTCTCAAATTTATGCTCTAGGTGTTTTCCTAGGATACAACCTTGGCAGACTCCTTTGGAAAATTTTATCTTTGGTAACCTTATGACCATCTCTTTTTCACTAATATCAGAAAGATACTTGTAATTTAGGTGGCCAAATATTTCATTCCAAAGCTTGCTTGCCTCATTAGCATGAATCAGAAGAGCAGAGGGGTTTGAGTAGGGTAGGAAGTGTGAGAACATGTATACCTTCGAAGTATGATTTGCAACTCCTTTTGCAATGAATTTACCACTTGAGATCTCTGTGATCTCAACTTCATCAGGGGAGAATATGACCTTCTTTGGAGACCCAGTGTGAGTCATCTGATACACTAAAAAGAGGTTGGAGGCAAGACCAGGAACATACAACACATTGCTGAACTGACCATGATCAAGATCAATCCTCCCTTTGCCCAAAATTTCAGTGAGAGAGTCATCTCCCAGTACTATTGGTGGACCTTTCGACATATCAAGTGAGGATAATGCCTCCTTGGTCGAAACCATATGTCTTGAAGCTCCAGAATCAATAATGAAACTAGGTGAGCTTGATGTGCCAGCAACCAATGCATGAACTCTCTCTTTGTCTTCTGAACTTGATCCTCCTTCCCTCTTATTTGAGCTATCTAGAAGGGAGATGACATTATTCTCCAGGAGTTGGGTCAGCATATCTATTTGCTTCTTCATACAGGAGCTTTCAGTGTGATTTGCCTTATTGCAGTATGCGCACTTGCTCATTTCTCCTTTATTCTTCTTCTTCTGGTAGTTCTTCTTGGAACCTTCTGGCTCCTCTGGAGAATTGTTCTTGTCTCTCTTTTGCTCAGGTGGATTTTTAGCTTTATTTTTGCTTTTTGAATCCACCCTCAAATCTCCAGCAACCAGAGCTTGGTCTTTGGATGGTTTGATGGTGCCCATCATCACCAGTTTGTCCTGTTCTTGTGTGAGAGATTCCATGAAATCTGCAAGGCTAGGCATCTTCTAGGTTCGAGCTGTCAACTTTGTGGCATAGAAGGTTGAAACAAACACTGAATATTCAGGGCCAAGCTTCGATAGTATGGCCAAGACCAATTGATCATCCTTCTTTTTGATCCCACATTGTTTTAGCTGCAAAACAAGTGCTTTGAACTTGGAGAAATAGAGTTGCAAGGATTCAAAGCTATTTGGACTCAGGGAGATCAGTTCATTTTCGATTTGATGTCCCCTCATCTCATCTATCTTTCCAAAAATATCAACAAGCTTCTCCCATACTTCATTCGGTGATGTCAATCCATCAAGATGGAAAAGGAGGTCTCTGGAAATACTCAGACACAAGAGACCATAGGCCTCATCCCTCCTGTTGTGCCATTTTATCTTCTCTGCAGCTGCATTGGGCTCTTCTTCTGTTGCCATAGTCACCCTGTAGAGGCCTTTCACTCTCAACAGTATCTCCATCTCTGCTTTCCATTCAAAGAAATTGAAGGGAGTCAAGATGATCTTCTGAGATTGATCCATAGCTCAAAAATTTGTCCCAGCTGTCAGTAGAAGGCTCCCAGTCACTGATGTCGAACCTGTAAAACAAATTTGAAGGAGAGAAATCGATCTACAATGGCTCTGATACCATGTGGAAATTGAACTCAGTGATAGAACAATTTTACTCACAACAATTATCAATTGTACATGCAAAATCACTCACAAAAAAGACTGAATATGGAGCTGAACACTAAATTGTATTAAATCAGTGTACAATAGCCAACCCTATAACATAATAGTTTTCTGCATTAAATAATTACATAAGGGATTCAAATGCATGAGGAGGCAATTCGAATCTAGTCAAAAGCAGGCTTACTAAAATTAAGCAATTCCCCCATAGGTGCATAAAGTAGTTTCCAAATCAGCTAAGGAGCTCACAAATTGGCAAAAGCACTTAGGCAAGCTAAAATGTGATGGAAGTACAAATCATACATGCTTTTCATAGGACAAAAGAGTGGAGGATGTGGAGGATAGAAAACTAGTTAACCTCACCTAGTTAAACTTTCCCAATTGCCTTAAAGCACTGAAAAAGCAGGCAATAAAGCAGAAAAAGCAGAAGGGTGCCTAGGAGGCTAGGAATAAAGCATAATTGATTCCTTGAGGTTTTCCAAGTGCTCCATGAGTCAAAATAGGCAAGTTTGACCACTATGGATAGGTAGATGACAACTTGCATGAGATGGAATCATGAAACTAGGCAAATAAGACAAAAATGATTAATTTAATGTCTAAGGTAGCTAACTATGGGTTGAGTATTCTAACAACACCAAATAAAAAATGAGTTGATCTTACTGAGCCCAAATCACTTTGAGATAATCCAGGATTTCTTCACAAAGTTCAATTGTTGGTGCTTCAGCTGAAACAATGTGGCATTGAAAATAAGGGTGAATAACTGACCTTGTATATATTTTCAAAGCTAGGACTTGATTACTTAGTATTTGTCTCCTCATTCCACTCAGGAAAGCTGACAGCTTGAAATTGGAGAATGCCTTCACTGGTAGACTTCATGGAGTCTTTGACTCAAGAACAAGAAAAGTTGGTGCAAATGAGTACCATAAAATCCACCAAGAATCAATCCCTTGCTTTTGGAGTTTCGAATCAAGCCAAAGGAAAGAAGAAATCCAAATATTCAAAGTAGCAAGAGAAGAAGAAGCAGGACAAGCCCAAATCTTCAGATGGGGGTTTGAATCCTAGAAAGGACAAAGAGAAGAAGAATAAAGAGAGGAAAAAATGCACTTATTTTCACAAGAGGTGGAATCCAGCGAGTGCATGCATGAATAAATCCATTGACACGATGGCACAACTCCTATATAAGAACAACATCCCACTTCTATAAGGTGTAAGGAAGAAAGCGGGAGGTTCAAGGTCAGAGAACAAATATAGATGCCATGCTTTGCTTGATGGGTCTTTAGGTTCTTAATCCTTCATCATATATTCAGGTGCCTCAAGGAACATGGCTCCCATGCAATATTCCTTCTTATCCATACATCCTTATAGTGGTCCATCCATTCTCATGGGTGATGATTCAGAGATCCAAGCTAAAGGGATTGGCAGGATCAACCTAGAAGATGGGCACTTCAACAATATGTTTTTTGTTCCTAATATTGTAGAAAATATACTCTCTGTATATAAAATTACACACACATATACAAACAATAGTGTAACATTTACTCAATATTATGTGGAGATATCAAAAATCTCTACAGGACAAGTTCTTGCAGTGGGTTTTGCTGACCATGATTCGATAATGTATAAGTTCTCTCACTTGATCCCATAGCCCCAAGGGAATGTTCTCCTGTCATATGCCAATGAGAATAGAAATTTGTGGCATGATATGTATGGACACTTCAACTATGGGTACCTTCAAGCTCTAAGAAAGGATAATATGATTGAAGGGTGCATAGTAGGAAAACCTGCTCAGCACAAATATGAAAAAGGGAACTCTAGGAGGGTTGCCCAAGTGCTTTATCTGATCCATTCAGATATGATATGTCCTCTTCCCACACCCTCATATGGGAATTCAAGGTATGTGTTTACTTTCATAGATGATTTCTCAAGGTATTGGTGGGTGTATTTTCTCAAACAAAAATCTGAAGTCTTTGAGACCTTCAAGATGTTCAAGGCTTTAGTTGAGAACATGTGTGGGAATAAAATGAAGGATATTAGGAATGAAAATAGAAAGGATTATGTCAAAAATAACTTACAACAACTATGTAATTATAGTGGAACTCAAATGCCACATTTTGTTCCCTACACACCACAACAAAATGGTGTTGCAGAGCACAAGAACAGAGATCTGAAAGAGATGGAGACATGCATTATGGAGAAAAAGGATTTGAATCCTAATATATGGGTAGAATCTATCAATTTTGTTTCATATTTTCATAACATATCTCCATACAAAGCATTGGAAGGTAAAACTCCATTTGAGGCTTGGACTAGTCACAAGCCCAATGTTTCTCATCTCAAAGTTTTTGGGTCAAAGGCTTGGGATAGGATTCCTCCTTAGAAGAGAAAGGAATTGCAACCTCAATCAAGGAGTTCATTATGGCTGAATATTTTGAATATTCAAAGTGATACAATCTCTTTGTTATCTCATCTCATAAAACATTCATTGAAAGGAGTGTACAGTTCGAACAAGATCCCATGCAGGAGATCGAACTAGCTCAAGGGGATTGCTCACATCCTCTTCTCCATGATGATGTAAGTGATGATTATTCCTCTTATTTTTGTTATTATAATGTTTATGATGATGATTATGAAATTAATTCATATCATGACTCACCCATTCATCCAAAGTGAGCTAAGAAAACCATACAAGAATCCAATGATCTTGTTGGATATCCACTAGACTCTAGGAAGACTAGATCTCAAATTCACAATGATTTCTCCACTTTTGAATTGAATATTATATATAATATGATGGTTGGATCTAATCCCCAGACATATCAGGAATCTTCACTTGACCCAATATTGAAAACAACCATGCAAGAAGATATTAAGTCCTTGCAAGACAATGAGACTTGGGGGTTGGTTCCTCTACTTTCCAAGAGAAAACTAGTGCAATGTAAGTGGATATACAGGAAAAAAGTGGATATATATGGTTCATATATGAATTAAAATGATATATTGGTTTCCAAATGCTTCTCTCAATTCAAAGGAGTCTACTATACAGATACATTCACACCGATTGCAAAGATGGACTCAATTAGGCTAGTTTTAGTCATTGCTGCATCTAAGGGATGGGAGGTTCACCACATGGATGTGAAGAGTGATTTTATTCATGGTGACCTTCATGAGGATATATATAAGAATCATACTTAAGGTTTCATTCATGATCCTTCCCTTTTTTTCAGGTTGAAGAAGTCACTCTATGGCTTCAAGCAAGCCCCGAGGGCTTGGTATGCCAAGATGGATAGCTTCCTTCTTTCACTAGGCTTTGAGCTATGAAAATATTATACTAATGTATATTTGCAGAAAATTGGTGATTTATTTTATGTCATAGTGTTTTATGTTGATGAAATTTTTATTACAGGAAGTTGCATTGATGATATATGATCCATAAAGTCCTCTTTGCATACTGAGTTTTGTATGACTGACCTTGGATTGTTGAAACAATTTCTTGGCTTGCAGATTGATAAATATGATGTAGGGATCAAGGTAAGACAATAAAATTATGCTTCATACCTATTATTAAAGTTAAATATCATTAAATTTAAGGCATCCAAGTTCCCATTCATTTTAGGAATAAAACTAGGTGATTTTGGTGCATTTCAATTGGTGGACAACTTGTTGTAGAGACAACTAGTTGGGAACTTGTTGTATCTTACTCAGTATCGACCTGATTTGGCTTATGTTGTAGGTGTTTTTGAAATATATATGTAGGATACTCATTATATCCATTGTAATTATGCAAAAATAATCTTGCATTATGTGTAAGGAACCAAACACTTCAAGGTACATTATGTTGCTACAACTCCACTAGAGCTAGTTAGATTTAGTGATTCTGATTGGGCTGGAGATTCCATTGACAGAGAGTCCACTTCAGGTTATTCCTTTATTATTGCACATGGTCCCATATTTTTTTCAAGAAAGAAACAACACACTATATCCCTGTCATCAACTGAGGCCGAGTACAAAGGAGTAGTGAACGCAACTACACAATGTGTGTGGTTGCAAGGTATTCTTGGGGAACTTGGATTTTCATTTGATTCACCCACAGTCATTTGGTGTGATAAGAAGCATGAAATAAATATTTATACTGATCCATTTTATAGGCATAGGACAAAGCACATAGAGATACACATGCACTACATCAGGAACTTGGTACACGGGGAGTTCATATCGTTGCAGTATTTCCCATATGTAGAGAAAACCGTTGACATCTTCATCAAGAGATTCAAAGATAATACATTCACAATTTTTAGATCACTTGTTGGAGTGAGTGACACATGGTTATTGCATATATTCACTTATATTATATCCATGTATATTTTTGAGGGGAGTTTTTGTTCCCATGATGTTTTCCTCCTTACCTTGGTTATATGGACAAATAAACTTTTGTAAGAGGTGACTTGAGCCTTAATTGCCAAGGCCTCAATGATTTTGTGATGTATTTACACTAATTCAGGCTTAAGGGGGGGTTTTAGACCATTATACCACCTTAGTAACAAATTCATACACCTAGGACACATTTTCATTAGTTTCATACTTATGTTATATGGTCCAAAACTAGGTTGTGTTGGTCAAGTAAGTTCCTTTTGGTGTTTTGGACTCATTAATGCACCCAGGATCCCATAGTTGATCATTATGGATACACATGTGCCCTCATTTATGATATTTTATTCCTTTGTGTGCTCCCACTCCATAAAACAGGGAAACTAGTTGACCAGAGGCGCCCATGCATGGTATTTGAGTGTTTTTGGTCCTTTTGGACCATTTATTTCTCCCTAGAGTCACTTTGACTCACACATTCACTCCACCACACCTAACCTACCTTACGTTATGTCTTAGCATGCTCCATCCACGTTTCCACATGCATTCATGACCATTTTAGGTGGTTAGGGAGATCATTGGTCCACCTAGGGGGGTTTTGAGGTCCAATCTAATCCTGCCACATGTATGCATCCAAATTTCTTCCAAAGGATAATGATTTTCTCCAACTTTTATATAAACATATTCCAAGAATATTTACATACTAGACAGTGATAATAAACTATGTTATTGGCTTCATTCTCGCCAGTTAATTTCAGTCTTTTCATTGTTTTTCTGCATAATTTGTGAATATATTGAGTTGTGAGGATTCTTGGCTACTAGATATTATAGTGAATCATATTTTCACACCCATCATGCACTATTTCATCCTATTATTTCACACTACCCTTACTTCCAACAAATTTGCTCCAATTTTGACTACCTAGTCATTGATAGTACAGATGGCATATGCCCTTTTTCCTTTTACCATGTCATACTTATTCTTTAGTATTGCAACCAAATTCTTGTTATTTTCCTTTCCTTTAAAATATTGGGTCAGGTGGACCCTTTCCTTGGGAAGACTGATGATTTGAGAGATTAAATCAACTGTAATTGGGACCTTTGATCCCAACCACAGATACCTGCCATGGAAGCATGCTAACAACTACTTCAGACATGCTTTGACCTCTGGGGATCACCCAAATTGCATCATGTGGATAATTGACAACATCCCATACTATTGCATTTCTAACGCCCATTGTGTCAGTTCCATTGTGAATGGGCCCTTCTCATTGTGTGTTCTATGATCATGAGTGTCCTTTTTGTAATTTAGGTATGTCGAAATGTCATGGTCACTATATTGTATCTTCTAGAACTGTGCTACTATATCCATATTTAGGTGGATTCCCTTCGGTATCACTGACATCTTGATAATGTACTTTTGGTTCTTACTTATCTATACCGTCGGTGCCCTTGACTTCCTCGACGGTACATACCCTAGGACATATTCTATCATTGGTCCTGGTGGTTTTCTCCTTACTGGTGTTTCCTTCATTGTTGTAGTCGATGGAAAAACTTATGCCTATGCTTCCCCTTCCCTTGTAAAACTTTGAGTTGTCTTATTCTTTTGGTCTGGTGTGATTGAGTGATGCACACTCCTTTTCTTCCTGATTAGGCACACCAATGTAGTCCCAATTTTTTGTTCTTCTTCTTCGATCATTTCTCTTTCTCTTAGTGATCCCTACATACTGGTGCTCAAAATCAGTTGCGCCATAGCTTATACACTAATTTTTCTTCACCCTCACTCTTCACTCCGCTCTTATGATACTTCTCTTATCTAGTTCATCGTATCCGCTCTCACAATGGAGTGATCCATGAACCTTGGCTCATTTTATAGCCTCCAATCCTTCTGTGCAGAAAAATTGGATCATCATTTCCAAATCCCTCGAAGATTGAGAAAATCTCACCTTAATCCTGCAAATATAATGACCACATTGGTCAATAAATGCACGTCTTTCCCGCTTGCAACATCGCCCGTATGGTGTAATTGTGGCATTTATTATCGTATTTTATCATTGCATACCTCATCTGATATCACCAAGCTTCAAACTTTGTTGTGATTCCTATTTTCATATTCCTTTCTAATATGTCAACACACTTCCCTTTTGAACTTTTCCATTTTTCTTCATTGGCAGCTGTTAGCATTGGTGTCGCACCTAGCTATCCCGATAGGGATTTAGCCAACTTCCATTCACTAGTTTCGGTAACAATACTCTGTATAACTGTTGTCATTGTACCGCATCTCTGTTAGTAATGAATTGAATGACATAGGGACCTCACTAATGCATCTGCAACATACCTGGTTGTTTCACGAACTTGTTGTCATAGAGGAGAACCATATCTCCACATTGGAATTGCTTCTTCTTGACGTGGTGATCATGTCAAGCCTTCATTCTATCCTTTTCTACTTGCTGGTGAAAACCTAGGACAAATCGATCCTCTTTGAGCTATAACAACAATGCTAATATTTCCTCAACCGCTCCTTTTTCACTCATACCTATTGTTGCTGCTATGCGTAGACCAGGAACGATATATTCCATCGGCATCGCCGCTTCTTGTCCATAAACTAACTCGAATGGTGCTTTTCCCGTCAATATTTTACATGTCATCTTGTAGGACCATAATATCATAGGTATTTTCAGATCCCATTAATCATCGTAATTTGTGTTGCATACCTTCATTGGTGTGTTTTCCAATATCTTGTTGAATTCCTCAAATGCTCCATTCATCTGTGGGTGATATGGAGTACTTTTCTTATCTTGTATCTGAAATTCCTCAGTCGTCGCTCTAATGACTTGATTGACAAAGTGAAATCCTCAGTTTCTCATTAGTATATTGGGACATCCAAATGTAGTAACTACATTGTCGAACAACAACTGTTTTGTTGTTGCAATTGTACAATCCTTCAATGGTGCTGCCTCGACCCATATTGTCAAGTAGTCTATCGCAGTAATGATATATCCCCCACCCATCCTTTTCCTTGGAATTTTATGGGTCCTACGAATTCCACCACCCATTTATCAAATGGTTGTAGCGTTATCTGAGGTACTAACAAAATATCATCTCTCTACGATGGTTTTCCTATTCTTATACATACATCACAACTTTCTACGTAGTCTGCAGTATCGCCATGCATTATCGGCCACCATAAGCCAGATTAGAGTATATTCCTAACGGTTGCGCATCCTCCATAATGGAATCCTGAAATCCCATCATGTGCATCTACCAATACTCTTTCCTGATCATGCGGAAGAACATCTCGATGCAAAATTCCATCTGGCCCCATATTGTATACTTGTTCTGCGATTGGTTGGAAGTTAGCAGCTATGACAGCTAGTTGCTTCTTCTGACTAGTGGTGAACTCTTCCATGTATTTTCCGGTCACCAAAAATTGAATGATATGTTCGTAATGGTCATCCACCATTCAGAATTTAAATAATTGTGCATTAGGTAATCCATCATCGATGTTGCGTGGTTCTTCACCAAACTCTATCCTTAATAGATGTTTGGGTGTGATGTTCAACCACCTTGGTTTCACAATGATATCGAAATCAAACTCCTAGAATAGTAGAAACCATAGACAAATATTCCCCCCCAACATAGGATTGTTGACTAGGTACTTCAATGTTGAGTGATCCGTAAACATTTTGAAGCATCCTCCTAATAGGCAGTGTCAGAATTTTGTAATGCATACACCGTCATCGATCCTTCTCTTTTCATCGTTATGTATTTTCTCTCTTCCGTAGACAACTTCTGACTCCTAAATGCAATCGGGTGTTCAATTGTTCCTTCCCCTACTTGAGCCAAGAATACCCCCAATGTGACTAATGAGGCATCGACATGAACATGGAAGTCCTTCTTCCAATCTGGAAAAACTAATATTGGTTTTGTGACCATATTTTGCTTTGGTATTGAGGCTTCTCTGGAACTCATCGTCCCACTCGAACTTCACATATTTATTCAATAGATTCTCCATTAGTGTAGTGATTGTTGTGTATACTCTTATGAACTTTTGGTAGTACCCTATGTGACCCAATGTCGCCCTTAGTTGTTTTACCTTCGTGTGTGTTGGTAAGTCGACAATTACCGCAATCTTGGAAGGATTGACCAACATGCCTTCCTTGCATACAATGTGTCCCAACAAAGTTACAAATGGAGCGCAGACTACACACTTCTTTAAATTTAACAAAATATAATGTTGTCGATAGATTTTTAGCATCAGTCGAAGATTGGCAGTGTGGTATTTTACCAGTTCATAAATGGTCCAATCGCCCATATATACTGCTAGGAATTTATGAATGAAGTATTTGAATGCAATGATAACTATCCTTGAAAAAATCGCAAGTGCATTCTTGAGACCAAATGACATCACTATGTACTAAAAACATCCCCATTCTATGACGAAAGTGGTTTTGTGTCTATCCTACTTCGCAATCCTTATCTGGTGATAGTCCAAAAAGGCGTCTATAAATGAATAATTTTCTTATACTCCAACACCTTCCAGTACTTCGTCTATGAATGGTGTCAAAAATGGATCATGAAGACTTTCTTTATTCAACTTCCTTAGATCAACACAGATCTGGATTTCCCCCATTTTTTTGTCCTGTATAACCATCAGATTGATCCATTCTGACTATTCAACTAGTTCGATAATGTTAGCATCCAACATTCTTCTAATTCTTCCTTGACATGCTCTTTGTATATCATATTTAATCTGTATGGTCATTGATTTACTGGTTTTGCATATGGTTTTAGCGGAATCTTCATTTTGCCTAACTCACCTGAAATACCTTTCATCTCGGAAACGTTGGTCGAGAATAAGGCCTAAAACTCATATAGATGTTGTTCGGATATTTATCAATGGTCTGGTGTCTACTGTCATAGCTCGTCCTTAGGTTACTAATCCTATATTCGATGGTTGAGTTCTTGGTTTTGCTGAGATTTTCCCAACGCTCGGTCCTAAACCTAGGTTTTGAGTTTCATTCTAGTTCTATTGTGGTTGTGTTGTATTCTTTTATTTCCACTTCACAATCAATTATGGGAATTCCTCTATGGTATGATCTGCGATGCTGCAATAAGTAAATTATTACTGCAGATTTAGATTGTTCCTTTGATAATGCCCCAAATAATCCAAAATTATAGCACGTTACTAGCCTGCGGCCTTGTGCCATAGCACCTCAGTGACCAAATCCTCCATTATGTCCTTTGTGGAATCCTCCTTGCTACTGGTTAGGATTTGACCAAGTGTATTGTGGTTGCGGCTTGTTATACTACGGTTGAGTATATTCTAGTTACAGTTGGCGGTTGTGGCCGATTATACTATGGTTGAGTATACTGTGGTTGTGACTGATTATACTACAGTTGAGTATATTATGGTTGCAGCTATGTTTTTTCTGCTGGTCATTGCTTCTCTCCCTTCATAAAATATGTATCCATGGTCATTTATTGGATAAAATCATATGCTATGTAGTCCTTTTCTTCATGGCCAACTAATAAACAAAAAATGCAGAAAATGTTCGCTGGTTTTGATAGAACCTTCTGAAGGTATACACATTCCTAGGATTGATGTCCTCTAACTGACAAATCCGGAAGCATGGAAATCCTCCTTGAATTAATGGATTCTGGGCTCTAGCCTATAGATATTCAAGGAATTCCAAGAATTGATCCTTATAATGTCCCTCTGATCAAGATCGACTGCACCATACTTGTTCATGTACTTCTTTTCCCTTTTTAATATCTTGCAATTGAATAGTGAGGTTTTCCAACTGTGACTGGATCTGGCTCATGCCAATCCCTGTTTCATCAACTAGTGAAACTTCTAGTTTCATCGTGATTTCTATGGATTCTACTTGAGAAGCAATCTTCTGTTGCATCAATGACATACATATGTTTGGTACCAAATTTTCGATAAACCATTCCTTATGTGTCACATCGCTCAATCCAAAAATGAACTTATCCATCAAAGTTTTGAATCATTGATGAAAATCCCACACCGACTCATTAAGGTACTACTTTATTTCCTTGAACTCGGTAATATACTACGATTCATATTTCGACTTCTTAAACTCTTCAATCAGTCTAGTCCTAATTTGTGCTAGAGCCTTATAGGGATGTCCCATCGATACTTGCACAAATTTCATGTACCAATCCAACGCTCGGCCTTGAAAGGTCGTTGATATTTTTCCTTTCTTAATATATTTGTCTTGCACTTGTTTTACTATCTATAGTACTTCACATAAGAACCAATATAGTTCAAGATCTTCAGTCCCATTACCTTGGAACATGGGTAGTTTCACATCGTCACCCACCATTCTGGGTCTTCTTCCATTATTCGTTGACCCGCTACTATTAATATTGTTGCAACACGCAGGACAACCCTACGAAGAACTCATGTTTATTCCTCATGGGTTTGGCGTAGTACACAGAGGTGTAGGTAAATTATCATTTTGGGTTGATCCTTCCCTAGACTTGGACGTATCTTGGTCATTTACTTCATCACTGTAGGTTCGCTTAGTCCCTTATGGTCCCTTTCCAAAATTTTATATTCTGGTTGCACCAGGACTCTCCTTAGTCCTCTGCCTCTTCTCTTGCTGGAACCTCACCCCACTTTGTCGGAGACCACACTCTTCCATGACTTTTCTCATAGTCTCATCATAACTTCCATCCATCTACCCCATATCATTCCATCCAAACACTCACCTTCATAGTACCCCCAACCTCCTCACACCAAAGCATTACTCGTCAAAATTCATTTTTAGTACTCCTTTTCGCATATGAGCATCTTAATCCACAATTGTAATGATAATAGAAATCCCCCCCTCGGTCCCTTACATAATTATATTTCTGTTTCATTGTAGGATTTAGTTGTGTCGACAACAAACTCCATAATGCATTCTTCCAAAATGTTGTCTATCAACACATTGACGACTCTTGAATATTTGTTGTTCACCCTTTGCAACTGCTGAATTAGTTATGGAGTCCACCGATCAGGTTCTCCTCCTTGGAAATTTCTCTTCTGGAAAGTAAGCCACACCAACCAATTAGACAGTAGTATCAAAAACTCAGTGAAGAATATCTCATGAATATCAAAATAGATATATATTCCCAACCTATTGGTTGTGGAGCCTGATCTTCTAGATCCAGAGATATTATTCAGTTGTGTTTGTAACCCAGGTGTACTGTACACTCATTCCCCTACCTTGGGGACATGTGTTGGCCAACAGTTTTGTGGACCCATGGTATTGGGTTAACTGTAGTATTTTCCCATGGTATTTCCCCTATAAAAGAAATCATTGTAACACGACTGTGTATGGTATTGTATTGTAATGAAAGAGAGACTATGAGAGCGTGAAGAGGAAGTGTAGTGGTTTTTTTGCAGGGTGTATCCCTTCATCTTTCTGGACTGTAATAAAAGGACTAGAAATTTCTTTGTGCACGTAGCCCATTGTTTGGGTGAACCACATTATATCTGTGTCTCTCTATAATGTTTTAATGTGTTTTGCATATTGTTTAATGATTTAACTGTATATGTGTTATTGCTCTGCGGTCCTCTTTTCTAACAATTGGTATTAGAGCCAAAAGGTCTATTTGGTTGGTAAACTCGTAGGAATGAAGGGTTCCTGGTTCGAGTGGGAGCAATGGCGGAAGAAGGAAAGTTTAGGGTCGAGAATTTTAATGGCCAAAACTATCAGTTATGGAAGATGCAAATGAAGGACTATCTGTACCAGAAGGATCTGTACCTGTCGTTGGGTAAAAAACCAAAACAGTCGGTGGCTATGAAGGATGAAGAATGGGAGGTTCTTAACAGAAATGCACTGGGAACGATACGGCTGTGCCTAGCTTCATCAGTGGCCTTCAATAATTCGAAAGAAAAAACAAGAGAGAGTGTGATGAGCGCATTGAGTAAGCTCTATGAAAAACCCTCGGCTTCTAACAAGGTATTTTTAATGAGGCGTTTATTTAATATGAAGGTGTCAGAAGGTGGATCTGTTGCTGACCATTTAAATGAGTTTAATACACTTACTAGTCATTTAAGTTCTGTAAAAGTGAACTTTGATGATGAGGTTAGGGCTTTTCTAATATTATCCTCATTTCCAGAAAGCTAGAATAGCTTGGTCATGGCTGTAAGTAACTTTGTCCCTAGTTCAAACACTCTTAAATTTGATGATGTTGTTGGTGTTATTCTTAGCGAGGAAATGCAAAGAAAAAGCACAAGTGAGACATCAAGTAATGCATTGACCATGGAGAGCAAAGGGAGACAAAACGAGAGAGGAAGGAGCCCAAGAAATCGTGGCAAGTCTAAAAAGGGAAGATCCAAGTCTAGATTTGGAAAAATAGAGTGTTGGAACTGCGGTAAGAAAGGACATCTAAAGAAAGACTGTCGAGCACCAAAGAAGAAAGGTGAGAGGCAACAAGAGATTACTCAGGAAGCAAATGTAGCAGGTGATGTGTTACAAGATGCTTTGATTCTTTCATTAGATAATACTAGTGATTACTGGGTAGTATATTCAGGGGCTTCATGTTGCTACACCCCATAGGAAATTCTTTCATGATTATGTTCAAGATGATTTTGGGCATGTGTTATTGGGGGATGATGAACCATGTAAAATTGTTGGAAAGGGTAAGGTATGGATTAAGTTAAATAATGGAAATGACTGGCTGCTAAAGGATGTAAGGCACATTCCTGCTATGAAAAGAAATCTGATCTCAACAGGGAAGTTGGGAGATAGCGGTTGTTTGTCTACATTTGGAGAAACGTGGTGGAAGATCACTAAAGGATCACTGGTAATAGAAAAAGGAGATAGGATAGGTATGTTATATTTATGTCCTCATAATATTTATTATTCTATCTCTATAGCTTCCATAGAAACAGGTGCAACGTTGTGGTATCATAGGATTGGCCACTGTTATAGATATTTTCACCCCACTAGGTGAATCGCACTTTGTATGGCCTTCCCCTGTCCCGCTGCAGACTCTTTAGACCCAATGGACCACATTTTATC
>LPNX010660664.1:149925-269771 GCA_001517045.1 Pseudotsuga menziesii
GCCACATGAGTGAGAAGGGGATGCAGATTCTCCACTCAAGGAAACTGCTTCGAGATCTGAAGGAGGTAAGTTTGGAATTCTGTGAGAACTGTGTTTATGGAAAATAGAATAGAGTTAGATTTCTCAGGGTTGGGAAACAAAATAAGAGTGAAAAGTTAGAGCTTGTCCATACAGATGTATGGGGACTAGCTCAGGTACAATCTCTTGGTGGCTCTTGTTATTATGTTACTTTTATTGACGATGCAAGTAGAAAAACTTGGGTTTATTGCATTAGACAAAAATCTGATGTGTTTGATACTTTTAAGTAGTGGAAATATTTGGCTGAGACTGAGACAGGAATAAGGTTGAAATGTGTCAGGTCTGATAATGGAGGCAAGTACTGCAGCAAGGAGTTTGATAGTTACTATTCACACAATGGGATTCACAGAGAGAAGACAGTCCCTAGAACACCACAAGAAAATGGTGTGTCAGAAAGGATGAACATAACGATCATGGAGCATGCAAGGTGTATGAGATTGCATGCAGGGTTGCCCTTACAGTTTTGGGTTGATGCTTTAAATGTTGTTGTTTATTTAATAAACAGAGGGCCTTCAAGCACTTTGGATGGTGGCATTCTAGAGGAGGTATGGACAGGTAAACAGGTAAAATACTCATTTCTGAGAAATTTTGGTTGTGAAGCATTTGTCCATATTGATAAAGATGATAGAAAAATGCTTGAGGCTAAATCCAAGAAATGTACCTTTATTGGATACGGGGTTGATGATTTTGGTTATCACTTATGGGATTGTTAAGGCCTAGAAAATCGTAGGCAACAATAGCAAGGGATTCTCCCCAGTTAACGTTCCCAACTAGCCCGTGACTGTTTGGTATCAGAAATCCGTCCGTTTACAGTCCGACTACCGTAGTTCAAGTAACAAAAATTAAAAGGTTTTACTGGTTGCAGCCTGGTCCACCATTTATATTTTTCTGTTTTTAACTTTAAGTATGATAAGAAACTGAGTATCTAAAATGCATATTGATAAAGAATACGAGGAGTGGTCACAATGTGATGCGCAGGTTCTTACCTCTCGTCTTAGACTCTCTCGCATTTGAACCACACACAGCAGGAAATAAAACTAACTAAGATATCCCTAGGGAGTGAGGTTATCATTTAATGAGTAATGTATTACTGTTCATGCATTAAGAAAAATCACAAGTAGCTATTCTTTGATTCAAAACACATAAACATGACTAGATGGATGAACAACAAGATAGCTCATTGTCTGTGAAAACATTCATTACTCATAGTGGAAATTATCATAAAATAAAACAGAGAACATTCATAAAAGAACATAGGTTCAACAAGTTAGAACGATCTCACGGTTAATGAATAAAGGCTGAAAACGAAATAGTTCCCCTTCAACAACATCTATTGACCAACATTTGAACATTCCACTAAATTTTTCTCCAACAGGTAAAACTGTAATAGTATATTGCAAAACGAAATAGTTCCTCTTACAATGTGTTCTCACCAGTCTCACTGGGAAAAAGTCCTCACTCTATCTAACTCTCCTATACTTATACAAAAGAAAAGACTTTTGGGCTTCTCCAAATGACTCCTGGGCTTCCCCAATGTTTCATCTCCCAAAATTGTCTTATATTGAGCGCTCATACAATTTACACTATGTTACATTTAAACAAACTGATAAAGCACTTTAGGTAGAGGGCCCCGCTTGATTATTTAGGAACTTTTCCATGCTTGGGCTTCGGATGCTATGCTTTCAAATTAAGAAGGCTCGAGAAAACTAATGTTTATTTCAAACTTTGTAGCCTGACTTTTAATCACTTCAATTCTTACTGAGCTTAGGCATAGTTGATCCTCAAGCAACTGTACACTGACTGCTGAATGAGCCAATTCATCTTTCAAGATATGTGTATCCAGGAACTTGACTTGTTGGATCCTTTGCTCATCCTCTTGATATCTATTCTATAACATTTCTATGAACGGCTGATGTTCTGGAAATGCATCTAATCTCTGCTCACCAGTCACCTAGCATTGGTTGTAAGTGATCAGCAGCCTTCTACAATACTCAGTGGAAGCTCCTCTCATTTTCTTTACAGCCTTCTTGAACTCTTCTGCTGTGTTTATTGCAAATTACAACCAGTCATAATCCTTCTTTAATCCTTTCTGATCCTTTGCTGGTAAGTCTGCCGGAATCTCTTCATTGGCCTCCATCCTTCCTATCCTTCCCCTCAAGGCTTCCAAAATGTCTTGAGACCTATCTACAAAATACAAGGTGGTTTCCAAAATTTCTTCCAATCTATTATCCACCCGCAAAACTCTACATCTTTCTTCTTCTATGGATACCTGCAACTGGTGCATTTTGCTTCTTTGTGTTAGGGCATGCTCTTTGAAAGGCTGAATATTGGTTTGCTGTTCCTTAGCCTCTTTCAAAGATGCTGCTAGTGAAGCAATTTGTCCCTTAAACTATGTTGCTTGTATGCGAAACTGTTTTTCTATCTCCTCCATGGTAGCCCTTTGTGTTTCCAGTTCCCCAACTTTTCTTTGCAGTTGGTCTCTTTCTATCTTAAGGTTTTCACATGCTATTTTCAGTTCATCCCTTTCTATCTTTAGCTCCTGATAATCCTACTGCACTTTTGCTAGGCTATCCTGAGCACCTCTCCATGTCTTTTCAATGGTAACTTCAAAAGACATCTTGTCTTCTTGGAGGGATTAAAGCTCTGCTTTTGAATATTTCACTTCATTACGCATGTCTTCAAACTTTCTCTTCAATCTGTTGCTTTCATCCCTCTCCTTCCTTAGAGTGTCCTTTAATTGGGTAGAATTTTTCCTTGATTTCTCAAGGTCTATCATTATTCAATCTACGTTATCTTCAAAGGTGTGGATTAATGCTGCTCCAGCTCGGATTGTCAGCCTTGGGTCCTTGTCTGTCCTATGTACCAAGGTTTTATCAGTGACCATCATCCCCGATTGTCCACCGGTCTCTACCTTTTTCTCAGTTCTTTTCACAATACTCTTCTTTTCTCTGTCATAAAAAATGGTACTGAAATCTGGGACTTTTTTCCCTTTCTTCTGTTCAAAAGGTATTAGCCTTAATCTAGAAACAACAACCTGCCCTATATTGCTACCAGCAGTTGCAGCAGGCTCTTGAGGGTCAGGACAATCCTGATCTTGCACTTCTTGAGTGTCTGCAGGATCAGAAGTTTGTTGATCTGTTGTGGACCCTGCCAGTTTCAGAATTTCAGCCTCCTTCTTTTTTAGCTCTTCATCCTCTTTATTTTTTCTTTCTTCTTCTTCCTTCTTGGCAGCTTCTTCTGCATTCTTTGTTGCTTCTTGTTCACCTTTCTTCCTTTCCTCTTCTTCACTCTTAAGCCAAATCTCGGCCTCTTGTGCTAGTCTCCTAGCATCTTCTTCTCTTTTCCTGGCCTCCTCTTCATCAAATTTCTTCTACTCAGCTTGGCCCTTACCACCTTTAGTGGTGATCTTCTTTTTAAATCTTCTTTTTAATGCAGTCATATTTTCTGCATTTCTGAAAATTTCTTCATCCTTATCACAATGGTTTGTATATTCAAAATGCACATTGGCTTCCTTGCAATGTTCCGCAACTTTGTTCTGAGAATCATTTCTATGGAAGTTCGTTTCCCCAAAATGGAAATACTCCAATTCCTGTACAAACTCATCAGCTTTTTTAATTTTTGAAAACTTATAGCTTCCCAGTCTGAAAGGTATGCGAGGATAAGTTTCCTTCTTGTGCTCAAACAAAAAACTCCCTATACCATATAAGAAAACCTGCCTGACTGCTTCTTTATGCACCACAAAATCTGTGGCATACTTGGGGAGCAACGCGGGTGCCTTGGAGCAACCATACATTCTAATATACATCCCATCATCAGTCAAATAATAATTATCATACTCCTCAATGACTTTCATTGCCTCTTCAGACATAAAATTGCATTCTTTCAAGAAAATCAACATATACAAGGGCATAATAAATTGCTCACAAATTTATTTATAATGACTGTAATATTTGTGTGCCCATAACAACTTGTAGGCTGTGTACACAGGGGTTCTGTCCCTGTCCCACATGCACCTTAGGTTTGGAAATGGTTGGGTGCATAGTATACAATCTATTAATATGGAGCTCATGTAGAACTCATATTTTTTCTGAGACACCCCTCCCAGAGCTTAAGCAATGCAAGCTGAGAGACTGTTGGACACAATGTTTTCCTAGTTGAATACAGTCCCTTGGGTGGCTACACTGAAGATAATAGGAACCCATCCTAACTTCAAAATTTTGCTGTGAGATTTCCCAAAAATTATGTTCAACATTAATGCAATAAACCTATAAGGGGTTCTTAGAGTAGTTGTGTCATATTCCCCTAATGGCCTAGTTCAAAAATTCTTACCAGGTATCATCATTCTTTTTATTGTTTCAACTAGGTTTAGGTTAATCTCCTTCAGCCAATCTTCAGTTAGGTAAACGTGGGCTTCTGGTAAGTGATAAGCTAATGATGCATAACTAGGTCTGTAAGCAGCATAGACCTGCTTGGAAGTATTGGCCAGAATCATAGTAGTCATGTCTGACCTATGGAGAATCCATCTAATCACTTGTAAGCATGGAAAAAGCTCAGGCCTGGTAGCTATCTTCATCAGGCAGATTTTTCAATATTAGCATATATTGTTAACTCTTCAAACCCAGTATCAGGCACCTACTGGTTTGAAATCAATCTGTAAATCTCGCCCCACTTGTAGTCAGGTTCCACACCAGTGGTGGCTCTAGTATCCTCATAAATGTACTCAACCTTTGTAATAATTTCCACCTTAGGATCCCCTTCAGCAATGGGAGCTTTCTTTTTTTGTCTTTTCGACATCTCGTCTTTGGAAAAGTTTCCCTGTCACAAAACAAAATGCCTTTAGGATTTTCTTTTTTAGCTATTAACCAGTATTCAAATAACGAAGAAAAACTTTAAAAGCATTTACCTTGGCCATATTTTCCATAGCTAAATCTATGTAGATACAAAACCAGGGCTAACTAGCAAATACTTCTGCAAAAAGGTAGGTCCTGAAAAATCCTAAGTCATGCCCGTGATTAAAATCAACATGATCAACAAAAGGCGTCATAACCTCACTAACATTTTAAAAATTCTACCAATGATACTAAACACGTCAATATGTGAAGAAAAACTAGTCTGATCAAAACTAAAACCCTCGACGTTATCAAATTCTATAGAATACGTTCTAACTCCCTGCTCAAAAATAAATCCCATCAAATGAGGCTTATCCTCGAAAAATTTAACCCTAGTTCCAAAACACGCGAGCAACCAAATCACAAAAAAAAAAAAACCTTTGGCATTTCGAACAAAGCCAAGGTAAATGCCCACCAACTGCAAAAGAAAGGAAAAACCCCCCCCCCCCCCCGGATGGTCATACGCAAAGCCAGAAAAACCGATGTAGACAACGTAACGCTCGTCTGCACCAGTTTCCTAAACAGTTGGAAAAAGTTCAAAAACTCATAACGGATCTGCAATAATCACCAAGGAAAAATGAGAACACCCCCCCCCCTGTCCACTAACTGTCAAAGTGAACCACCATATATGCTGATAAACCCATACACATATGCCCATCGACCACGGTGGGAAAAACCTAACCAAGGATGAGACCCTACTTCCAAAAACTCAAAAGAAAGGGAAAAACCATGGTTGGCCTACCTGGAAATGAGCTATGTAGTTGACAAGGAGAATCTGAAAGCTTCCTTGATGACGCCACCCACGAACGAGCTCCCGACAGCTAGGTACAACGCCCAGTTCGAAATGACAAGGAAAGCGCAGGCACAAGTACACAGGGATAATAATAGAATAATGCCCAATCCCACATATACATATATATCCCGATGAAAACACTCGGTGGGAAAAACATCACAAAACGCGCGGCGGGACAGCTAAGGTATCGATGATCAACCTACTATAGAGCTGCAATGGCGGGCGACGAAGATGCTATGAGTTCTGCAATACAATGAAAACCGTCAGCGAAACACACTTTAAAAATCCCAGCATCAGAGCTCAAAATGACTATAGTATTGGACTATTAGTATGTTACAATGCCGCAATGGTGGAGGCTACAAGGACAAGAGGTTCCGTAGACCAGTCAAAAAGTCAGAGAAAAAAAGAACTAACGTTAAGTGAATCGTCAGCAAAATAAATCATACACATCGGCAAAAGAAAAACTATAACATGGAAGTTTAGTTTGCTCTAGAGCTGCAACAGCGGAACTCAAATAGACTAAGGCTTTTGAGACTGACGACGATAAAAAACTTATCCTCAATTCAAATGTCCAAAACAGCGCTGACAGTGACAAGAACAAAAACAAAAAAGCAAACCGCGGGATCATGAAAGTTCAGAACTTCCGTCGCGGTGCTTTGCAATTTTCCATTTGAAACGTCGTCAATACAAAGTACAAGTGCTCTGATGGCGACGAAATAAAACACCGAAAAACAAAGTGCATCGACTGAAAACACGGTTTTGGATTGGGTCATTATTCTATTGAGCCTCCACAACGGCAGCTATGTAGGTGACTACAGCCCCGATTCATAACTCAAACCACTTCCGACAGCGAAGATAAGAAATCACCGTAAGTCACAAATTAATTCAAAAGGCAGCATCAGCATAAAATATATTCAATCAGCAATCAACCTCAAAAAAATAAACTCGCAGTAAAGGTAAGCAACCCCAACAAATTAAGGAAGACAAAATTTAAAAGGAGGGTCCCAATTTTTTAGAAATTTGGGAAATAGTTGCAGCTGCAACAATTGGCAATTAACTAGTGAACCGAGATCTCTGAATCAATTCTTCCTCAAGTAACTGACTATTAAACAATAAAAACAACATGTTGAATTCTTTTAGCTGTTTAGATTTCCCCAATGGAAAATATATGTACTTTTAAACATTGATGATAGTCCAATTTTAGGAACATGGAAACCAAAATCTCAAAGTCAAGATAACTCTTTTGAGGCCAAGAAGATGAGTTTCATTTTACCTTTGTATTTGGGTAACTTCTAGCTTGAACACCACAGGATTGTTACATATGGTAAACAGAGATATTCATTTTTTCCTCATTCCCATGCCATTTTACACTTTGTGTGCTTGTGAAATTTTTTTCCTTTTGAGTCCTCCTCATGCCTTTCTTTCATAATTTTTATTCAGGTTCCTCTATCCAGAGTGTCCTTTTGTGTGAGAGATGTATTTAATTTTCAGCTCACGAACGGAGAAGAACTCTTGGCAAATGTTTTGTACTTATATCATTCGGTACATTGCTTTGATAGATATTGTTTCTTTTAGGAGTTTTGACTCTTATTAGCCCTTAGGCTTTCAATTCTTGGCATGGGATCATTTATATATAATATACAGTTTACCTTGCTTCCTTTCCATGGGTATTTTGCTGTCACCCCCTAGGACATTTTAGATGTGAAATGGATGGAGCCTCGAAATAGTATTCCAGACCTTTTGATGCTGAGTTATTTTTTTAGGATTAAGCAGGACTTCAATGTGTTCATAGCCATTTAGGAAAACTACTTACTAGAAGGATTTCTATCAGATCAAACAATAGTATACAGTCTTATACCCAAAAATTTCAATTAATTCAGAACTCTGATGCTTTCCATGCAACCAAAAGTTTGCCTCTTTTATTGAAATCAAAAAATAAATTTTAACTAAAAACAAGCAGCAATCAACCAAAACAATGTATTTATGTACAAAGTCATTTAGAAATAAAAACCAAGAAAAATAAAAAACAGAGAACTAATGCACTAACTGGCCAGTTCTCTGCCCACCCCTAAAGATCTAGCAACTTGTATGTTAAGGGGCTATGATTGACTACAAAAAATGAGAAAGACCTACCCATGATTTAATTCTACTGTTCTTGAAACAAAAACTACATTTACCGATTTACAATCAATCTTATCAGCCCATGAATAATGAAGGAGATCGGGTTGGGTGTCCGATAGGTTGTAGGCTTCTTTTGATGTAGAGTGTCCCAGTTCAAGTTCAATCAGATAATTTCCCAATACAAAATTTACTAATTCATTTCTTTCTTCCAATTTCGTGATAGTGTTTTTCATGTGGGGCTCTCTTAATATTTTGATATGATTTGGGCTTCCTTTATGAGGCAACCACAAATGTGACCAATCCAAAGCAAAATACCCCTTTAATCTCGCTGACTAGTCTTGATTCAAAATAAGTCCATAACCATCAGGTATGTCTGCTACCACAATATCAATATATTGACATATCTTTTAATTTGTAGATAAACAAACCAGAATATCCTCCATCTCCTTGACTACTTTCACATTAGTCCTGTCTAATTGAGTAACCTCCCAGGTAGTAGGTTTAGGCTGTCTATTAATCTTACTGCAAACTGCAAGTGGCATAACATTAACTGATGACCTATAATCTACCAAACAGTTGTGCACCTTATGATTCAAAATTTCCAAAGTCAACAGGAAAGGTGGGGTTTTAAACCTAATATTTCCTCCCACGCTTTCCAACAACTTCTTCTATATGTTGGTTTTTTGTGGGTATCTTTTCCCCTAGTTCTTCAGGTGTTTTGAGATTTTCTTCTTCAATAGGCTTAGCAGGCATGTTGACTTGTTTCAGATCTTGACTGGTAGTTTTAGGTGTCTCATCATCTATGTTGTTCTTCGGTTGTTTCTTTACATTTTCTTGCAATTTCTCGATCTTTGAGAGTATTGAATTGTCTTTGTTCACCAAATCTAGGTTTCTTGCTGACATATTTGTTTCCAATATCTCTTCATGTTTCAGATTATTTTCTTTTGTATCAAAAAGTGAAACACAATCCCATAAAACCATGGCATCATTTTCTTGTTTTTCTGTGGCTTTACCACCCTTTTCGTCTTCATCATTGTCCTTTGTTAATTTGGAATCCAATAGATGATTCATAACTAATGTCATTGAGTTTATCCATTGAGGACAAATTTTTTCAGAATGAGGCTATTGGTGAAAAGTGCAAAAATTATCCATACCAACCTCAATTAAGCTCATTGATGCAGGACTGTGTGGAGGAGGTTTGGATTGATTGTTATCCTCTCTTCTCTTGTACTAAGGCTTATAGGATTTTTGAGCTTCCTTTTCTTTTTCCAAATCTATTATTCTATTGGAAAGCTTCTGCATCATTTTTAACATTTCCTCAAAATCATGTGATTGCTCCTCCTTAGGTTGACTTAGTAATAAGGATTTCTTCCCAAAAGTTTTTTCTCCAGATTGCTCAGGATAATCTTCTATGCTTTCTTTTTCAGCCTCTACTCTTTCAACTTCTTCATAAGTCTCCGATAACGTAGGTTTAACTTGGGATTTTGCAAACATAGCCAAGTCAGGACCCAAAGATGAGGTATAATATTCAATCAAAACCTTATCAGAGGGCTTATCAGTTTCACAAAAATTCTTAAGATAAGCTGCAAATCTTTGAGTAAAACTATGCACCTTTTCTTTTCTCTCTTTCTTTAAAGCACACAATTCTTTCATGAGAGCCGCATGAGTCTTTTGGGCTGCATATTTTCCTTTGAATATCCTTTCAAAGGTATCCCAATCTAGAATTTAATTTGCAGGCAGACGAAAATACCATGAGGCTGCTTCTCCTTTCAAGGTATGTGGAAAATGTCTGCAGACTACATCTTCATGTTCTCCAACCCTTAATCCTTCTATGGCTAAGTAGAAACTTTGCAAATGGTCATCTACTAAAATCTTCTCACTTGGGTCAAAATTGGGTAGCATCTTCTCAAAAGCCTGAGGTAATTCATGCAAAGGAGGTGTTAGGTTTAGAGGTGATCTGGCTTTCCAAGCAGGTGGTGGATTTGGTGGGTTAGGTGGCTAATTTGCATTTACACCTGCCATGAGTCTGGGTGGAGAGTGAGGTGTAGAATGAATAGGAGTATGGATAGGTGAATCGTTAGGTGTATCAAGGCCTACTTGATTCAAAGGTTGAACAACTTCTTGTAAAGCTGTTTCCACAAGTTCTTCCCAATATCCAACTAACACAGAGTCTTCCAAAACAGGACGGTCTTTCTTCTTGTACTCTCTTCTAGGTAATTCAAGGATAATCGGTAATCCTCCAATATTCTTCACATAATCCCTAGTGTGTCTTCTCATATCATTAACAACTTCATTGTTCGAAGAATACAAATGTTCTCTATTCTCTTCGAGAAACGAATTAGGAAATGAACTACTTTCAAAACTATCACTGGTGGAGTAATTTCGAGGAAATGGGTTTCTTTGGCCAACCATGCACTGGTGTCCCTCCTTCTAGTGCCAAAAAAATGTTGAGGCCTGGAAAATCGTAGGCAACAATAGCAAGGGATTGTCTGCATTCAACGTTCCCAACTAGCCCGTGATTGTTTGGTATGGGGAATCCGTCCGGTTTACGGTCTGGTTACCGTAGGTCAAGTAGCAAAAATTAAAAGGCTTTATTGGTTGCGGCCTGGTCCACCGGATATATTTTTGTGTTTTTAACTTTAAGTATGATATGCAAGTGCCTATCTAAAATGCAGATTGATAAAGAATACGAGGAGCGGTCACAATGTGATGCACAGGTTCTTACCTCTCGTCTTAGACTCTCTTGCATCTGAACCACACACAGCAGGAAATAAAACTAACTAAGGTCTCCCTACGGAGTGAGATTATCATTTAATGAGTAATGTATTACTATTCATGCATTAAGAAAAATCACAGGTAGTTGTTCTTTGATTAAAAACACATAAACATGAATAGATGGATGAACAATAAGATAGCTCATTGTCTATGAAAACATTCATTACTCATAGTGGAAATTATCATAAAATAAACCAGAGAACATTCATAAAATAACATAGGTTCAAAAAGTTGGAACGATCTCATGGTTAATGAATAAAGGCCGTAAACGAAATAGTTCCCCTTCAACAACATCCATTGAACAAGATTTGAACATTCCACCAAAGCTTTCTCCAACAGGAAAAACTGTAATAGTATATTGCAAAATGAAATAGTTCCTCTTACAATGTGTTCTCACCAGTCTCACTGGGAAAAATTCCTTACTCTATCTAACTCTCCTATACTTATACAAAAGGAAAGACTTTTGGGCTTCCCCAAATGACTCCTGGGCTTCCCCAGCGTTTCATCTCCCAAAATTGTCTTATATTGAGCGCTCATAAAATTTACACTATGTTACATTTAAACAAATTGATAAAGCACTTTAGGTAGAGGGTCCCGCTTGATTATTTAGGAACTTTTTCCATGCTTGGGCTTCGGATGCTATGCTTTCAAATTCAGAAGGCTTGAGAAAATGAATGTTGATTTCAAACTTTGCAGCCTGACTTTTAATCACTTCAATTCTTGCTGAGCTTAGGCGTAGTTGATCCTCAAGCAACTGTACACTGATTGCTGAATGAGCCACTTCATCTTTCAAGAGCTGTGCATCTAGGACTTTGACTAGTTGGACCCTTTGCTCATCCTCTTGATATCTATTCTGTAACATTTCTATCAACGGCTGATGTTCTGGAAATGCATCTAATCTTTGCTCAACAGTCACCTGGCATCGGTTGTAAGTGATCAGCAGCCTTCTGCAATACTCGGTGCAAGCTCCTCTCGTTTTCTTTACAGCCTTCTTGAACTCTTCTGTTGTGTTTATTGCAAATTCCAACAAGTCATAATCTTGCTTTAAGCCTTGCTGATCTTTTGCTGTTAAGTCTACCGAAATCTCTTCATTGGCCTCCATCCTTCCTATCCTTCTCGTCAGGACTTCCAAAATGTCCTGAGACCTATCTACAAAATATGAGGTGGTTTCCAAAATTTCTTCCAATCTGTTATCCACCCGCAAAACTCTGCATCTTTCTTCTTCTATGGATACCTGCATTTTGCTTCTTTGTGTTAGGGAATGCTCTTTGAAAGGCTGAATACTGGTTTGATGTTCCTTAGCCTCTTTCAAAGATGTTGCTAGTGAAATATTTTGTCCCTTAAACTATGCTACTTGTATGTGAAACTGTCTGTCTCCTTGATGGTATCCCTTTGTGTTTCTAGTTCCCCAAATTTGCTTTGCAGTTGGTTTCTTTTTGTCTTAAGGTTTTCACATGCTATTTTCAGTTCATCCCTTTCTATCTTTAGCTCCTGATAATCCTGCTGCACTTTTGCTAGGCTATCCTGAGCATCTCTCCCTGTCTTTTCAATGGTAACTTCCAAAGACATCTTGTCTACTTACAGGGATTGAAGCTCTGCTTTTGAAGATTTCACTTCATTACTCATGTCTTCAAACTTTCTCTTCAATCTGTTGCTTTCATCCCTCTCCTTCCTCAGAGTGTCCTTTAATTGGGCGGCATTTTTCCTTGATTGCTCAAGTTCTATCATTATTCAATCTACATAATCTTCAGAGGCGTGGATTAATGTTGCACCATCTCAGATTTTCAGCCTTGGGTCCTTGTCTGTCCCATGTACCAAGGTTTTATCAGTGACCATCATCCTTGATTGTCCATTGGTCTCCACCTTTTTCTCAGTTCTTTTCGCAATTCTCTTCTTTTCTCTATCATAAAAAATGGTACTGAAATCTGGGACTTCTTCCCCTTTCTTTTGTTCAAAAGGTATTAGCCTTAATATAGAAACAACAACCTTCTCTATCTTGCTGCCAACAGTTGCAGTAGGCTCTTGAGGGTCAGGAACAATCCTGATCTTGCACTTCTTGAGTGTCTACAGGATGAGAATTTTGTTGATCTATTGTGGACCCTGTCAGTTTAAGACTTTCATCCTCCTTCTATTTTAGCTCATCATCCTCTTTCTTTTTTCTTTTTTCTTCTTCCTTCTTGGTAGCTTCTTCTGCATTCTTTGCTGCTTCTTGTTCATCTTTCTTCCTTTCCTCTTCTTCACTGTTAATCCAACTCCCGGCCTCTTGAGCTAGTCTCCTAGCATATTCTTCTCTTTTCCTGGCCTCCTCTTCATTAACTTTATTCTGCTCAGCTTGGACCTTACCACCTTTAGTGGTGATCTTCTTTTTAAATATTCTTTTTAATGCTGTCATATTTTATGCATTTATGAAAGTTTCTTCATCCTTATCCCAACGTTTTGTATATTCAAAATGCACATTGGCTTCCTTGCAATGTTCCGCAACTTTGTTCTGAGAATCATTTCTATGGAAGTTCATTTCCCTAAAGTGGAAATACTCCAATTCCTATACAAACTCATCATCTTTTTTAACTTTTGAAAACTTATAGGTTCCGAATATGAAAGGTATGGGAGGATAAGTTGCCTTCTTGTGCTCGAAGAAAAAACTCCCTATACCATCCAAGAAAACCTGCCTACTACTTCTTTATGCACCACAAAATCTGTGGCATACTTGGGGAGCAACGTAGGTGCCCTGGAGCAACCATACATTCTAATATACATCCCCTCATCGGTAAAATAATAATTAGCATACTCCTCAATGACTTTCAATGCCTCTTCAGACATACAATTGCATTCTTTCAAGAAAATCAACGTATACAAGGGCATAATAAATTGCTCACAAATTTCTTTATAATGACTATAATATTTGTGTGCCAATAACAACTTGTAGGTTGTGTACACAGGGGTTCTATCCCTGTCCCACATGCACCTTAGGTTTGGAAATGGCTGGGTGCATAGTATACAATCTATTAATATGGAGCTCATGTAGAACTCATATTTTTTCTGAGACACCCCTCCCAGAGTTGAAGCAATGCAAGCCAAGAGACTGTTGGACACAATGTTCCCCCAGTTGAATACAGTCCCTTGGGTGGCTACACTGAAGATAATAGGAACCCATCCTAACTTAAAACTTTTGCTGTGAGCTCTCCCAAAAATTTTGTTCAGCATTAATGCAATAAACCTATAAGGGGTTCTTAGAGTAGTTGTGTCATATTCCCCTAATGGCCTGGTTCGAAAATTCTTACCAGGTATCATCATTCTTTTTACTATTTCAACCAGGTCTAGGTTAATCTCCTTCAGCCAATATTCAGTTAGGTAAACCTGGGCTTCTGGTAAGTGATAAGATAATGATACATAACCAAGGCTATAAGCAGCATAGCCTTGCTTGGAAGTATTGGACAGAATCATAGTAGTCACGTCTGCCCTAGGCAGAATCCATCCAATCATTTCTGAGCATGAGAAAAGCTCAATCCTGGTAGCTATCTTCATCAAGGCAGATTTTTCAATATTAGCATATATTGTTAACTCTTCAAACCCGGTATCAGGCACCTCCTGGTTTGAAATCAGTCTGTAAATATCACCCCACTTGTAGTCAGGTTCCACACCAGTGGTGGCTCTAGTATCCTCATAAATGTACTCAAACTTTGTAATAATTTCCACCTCAGGATCCCCTTCAATAATGGGAGCTTTCTTTTTCTGTCTTTTTGACATCTCGTCTCTGGAAAAGTTACCCTGTCACAAAACAAAATGCCTTTAGGATTTTCTTTTTTAGTTGTTAACCAGTATTCAAAGAACAAAGAAAAACTGTAAAATCATTTACCTTGGCCATATTTGCCATAGCTAAATCTATGTAGATACAAAACTAGGGCTAACTAGTGAATACTTTTGCAAAAATATAGGTCTTGAAAAATCCTAAATCATGCCCACAATTAAAATCAACATGATCAACAAAAGGCATCATAACCTCGCTAACATTTTAAAACTTCTACCAGCGATACTAAACACGTCAATATGTGAAGAAAAACTAGTCTGATCAAAACTAAAACCCTCGGAGTTATCAACTTCAGTAGAATACATTCTAACTCCCTGCTCAAAAATAAATCCCATCAAATGAGGCTTTTCCTCGAAAAATGTGAACCTAGTTCCAAAACACACGAGCAACCAAATCACCAAAAAAAAAAAAACCCTTCGGGATTTCGAACAAAACCAGGGTAAACGCCCAGCAACTGCAAAAGAAAGGAAAATTCCCCCCCGGATAGCCAACCCAGAAAAACAGGTGCAGACAGCGTAACATTCATCTGCACCTGTTTCCTAAACAGTCGAAAAAGGTTCGAAAACTCATAACGGCTCTGCAATAATCACCAAGGAAAAACAAGAACCCCCCCCCGTCTGCTAACTGTCAAATTGAACTACCATATATGCTGATAAACCCATACACATAATGCCCATCAACCATGACGGGAAAAACCTAACCAAGGATGAGACCCTAGTTGTAAAAACTCAAAAGAAAGGGCAGAATCATGGTTGGCCTACCTCACAATGAGTTGTGCAGTCGACAAGGAGAATATGAAAGCTTCCTCGGTGACGCCACACATAAACGAGCTCCCGACAGCTAGGTACAATTCCCAGTTCGAAACGACAAGGACATCGCAGGCACTAGTATGTAGGGATAATAATAGAATAATGCCCAATCCCACATATACATATATATCCTGGTGAAAACACTCGGCGGGAAAAACATCACAAAACAAGCGGCAGGACAACTAAGGTATCGGCGATCAACCTACTACAGATCCATAATGGCGGGAGACGGAGATGCTATGAGTTCTGTAATACAATGAAAACCGTCGGTGAAACACACATTAAAAACCCCAGCATCAGAGCTCAAAATGACTATAGTCTCAGACTATTAGTATGTTACAACGCCGCAACGGCGGAGGCTATAAGGATAAGAGGTTCCGTAGACTAGTCGAAAAGTCAGAGAAAAAAAGAACTAACGTTAAGCGAATCATCAGCAAAATAAATCATACAAATCGGCGAAAGAAAAACTATAATGCGAAAGTTTAGTCCGCTCCAGAGCCGCAACGATGGAACTCAAATAGACTAAGGCTTTTGAGAATAATGGAGATAAAAAACTTATCCTCAATTCAAATGTCCAAAACGGCGCTGACAATGACAAGAACAAAAACACAAAAGCAGACTACGAGATCGGGAAAGGTCAAAACTTCCGTCGTGGTGCTTTGCAATTTTCCATTCGAAACGTCGGCAATACAAAGTACAAGTGCTCCTACGGCAATGAAATAAAACGCCGAAAAACAAAGCGCATCGGCTGAAAACATGGTTTTGGATCGGGTCATTATTCTATTGATCCTCCACAATGGCGGCTGTGTTGGTGACTACGGCCCCGATTCATAACTCAAACCACTTCTGACAACGAAGATAAGAAATCACTGTAAGTCACAAATTAAGTCAAAAGGAAGCATCAACATAAAATATATTCAATCAACAATCAACCTCAAAAAATCAAAATCACAGTAAAGGTAAGCAACCCCAACAAATTAAGCAAGACAAAATTTAAAAGGAGGGTCCCAAATTTTTAGAAATTTGGGAAATAGTTGTAGCTACAACAGGGATCTTAAAAATCGCAAAATCATTAGGAGTAGAGATGTAGTGTTCAATGAAAAGGTCATGTACAAAGAAAGAAAGAAGAAAAGGAAAACACAGAGTACACAGTGCTCGATGAAATAAAAAAAATGAAGTTCCAAAGGCACCCGAAAATCAAGAGCAACAGTAGGTACCTGAAACTCCTGCAACTGTAAGAAAGTCTTCCAGGTTAAGTAGACCCCCTAAACGATTCTCTCCTTCACTTTATTATTTATTGATGACTGATTCTGGTGAACCAGAATGTTATGAAGAAGCAATGTAGGTAGAAACTAGAAAGAAGTGGGAGCAAGGCATGGATGAGGAGATGGACTCATTGGTAAGAAACCAGACTTGGGATCTGGTTAAGTTACCTGCAGAAAAAAGGGAATTGTAGAATAAATGGGTTTACAAGTTGAAGGAAGAAGATGGAGGCAAGAAGTGGTAAAAGGATAGACTTGTTGTAAAGGGGTTTGCACAAAATAAAGGTATAGACTTTGATGAAATATTTTCTCATGTTGTTAAAATGAGTTCAATTAGAACTATTTTAAGTCTAGTGGTGGTAGAAGATTTTCATCTTGAATAGTTATATGTAAAAATAGCCTTTCTCCATGGGGATTTGGAGGAAGATATTTATATGCATCAGCCACAAGGGTATGAGGTCAAAGGGAAGGAGAATTTGGTTTCCAGGTTGAAGAAGAGCTTGTATGGCCTGAAGCAAGCTCCAAGGCAGTGGTATTTGAAATTTGATAAGTTTATGATAGAACAAGGTTATGATAGATGTCATTCTGACCACTGTGTTTATTTCAAGAGGATAGATAATGGAAGATATATTATCTTTTTATTATATGTGGATGGGATGCTTGTTGTAGGATCTAACATGCAGGATATAAATGTGCTCAAAAGAAAACTAGCTAAATCATTTGCAATGAAGGATTTGGGTGTTGCAAATCAAATCCTTTGACATTGTCCCAAGGTGAGTACATAGAAAAGGTGTTGCATAGGTTTAGAATGCAGAATGCAAAACCAGTCAGTACACCTTTGGCTAGCCATTTCAAACTAAGCAAGGATATGTGTCCAGAGACAAAGGAAGAGATAGATTACATGTCCAAGATTCCCTATTCATTAGTGGTTGGAAGCTTGATGTATGCCATGGTGTGCACAATACCAAATATTGCACATGCAATGGGAATTGTGAGCAGGTATATGAATAATCTAGGTAAAGAGAATTGGAAAGTAGTACAGTGGATTCTCGGGTATTTGAGAGGTACCACTTCTCATGCATTATGTTTTGGAGGTTCAAACACGGTTCTACAAGGATATGTTGATGTAGATATGGCTGGTGATAAAGACAGTAGGAGGAGCACGACAGCTTATGTGTTTACTGTGGGTGGAACAGTAGTAAGTTGGATTTCAAAACTGCAATAGGTTGTTGCAGTTTCAACAAGGGAAGCAGAGTATGTTGCTACTACAGAGGCTAGTAAGGAGATGAGTTGGTTGCAGAGGTTAATGGAAGAATTGGATAAGAAGCAGGAGAATAGTAGGCTGTACAGTGACAGCCAGAGTTCCATTCATCTTGCAAAGAACTCAGCCTTTCATTTGAAGACTAAACATATACAACTCAAGTACCACATCATAAGATCTGTTCTAGATGAAGAACTGTTAAAACTGGAAAAGATAAATACTAGCCAGAATCCTGAAGACATGTTGACAAAGGAAGTAACCAAAGAGAAACTAAGTTCTTGCTCGGTTTCTATTGGCCTTCAAGCATGAAGGTGAAAATAAGAAATTTGGAAAGTCCAAGGTCCAAAGCATAGTCCAACAAGTGAAGTAGTAGTGGAGTTGCTGTGATCAGTCTCCAAGTGGGATATTGTTGGTTGTGGAGCCTGATCTTCCAGATCCAGAGATATTATTCAATTGTGTTTGTAACCTAGGTGTACTATACACTCATTCCCCCTTCCTTGGGGTTCGGGGGTTGGGGGGCAGAGCCCCTGAGAAAACTTTTTGGGACGTGTGTTGGCCAACAGTTTTGTGGACCCATGGTATTGGGTTAACCGTAGTATTTTTCCATGGTATTTCCCCTATAAAAGAAAGCATTGTAACACGACTATGTATGGTATTGTATTGTAATGGAAGAGAGACTGTGAGAGCATGAAGAGGAAGTGCAGTGGTTTTGCTGTAGGGTGTATCCCTTCATCTTTCTGGACTGTAATAAAAGGACTGGCAATTTCTTTGTGGACATAGCCCATCGTTTGGGTGAACCATGTTATATCTATGTCTCTCTATAATGTTTTAATGTGTTTTGCATCTTGTTTAATGATTTAACTGTATATGTGTTATTGCTCTGTGGTCCTATTTTCTAACACAACCAATATTTTGTCGTCAGTCTAGGTTTCTGATTTTCTTCTTTCAGAAACTCTCAGGCCTTCTGATCGAACCCATCCTATATATTCGGTTTGGTCGGGTACCACAACATGTCCTCTTCTTCTTCGCACTATGGTCCTGGAAACAAAACCATTTTTTACAATATCTAGGGGTTCACTCTACACGTCTGTCGACACCCATCCACACAAAATCCCTAAACTCTGACCTAAACAGGTTTTACCCTATCTGGCAACACCTGCGAAGTAGGTGCAGTCTCACCCAAGATGTGTGAGGGAGGGCTGTAGGAACCAAGTTTCCACAGATGGAAGAGACTTTCACACTATCTATTTCTCTACCGCAACATCTAGAGATCAAGGGTTTCAATTAAACTAGTAGTAAGATCATTACATTCGTACTTACTCGGACCTAGATCAACAAATACTTGTTAACATCATGGTTCATATTCGCATCAAAGACATCAACATATAGTAAACCAACACACTCTGCAAGGCTTCGCATCATTTAGATTTTAAATAAATAGCATAGGGGTCACATCATCATAGATTTCACATAAATAATTATCATACTATCTTAAAAAGGCAATGCATCTTACATAAAACCAAACAAGAAGCAGAATTGTGTCATCAACAAAGTCTTCATATCATTAATACTGACAATACACTGCAAAAGATAGAAAAATCCCTTGGTCAATTAGCCTCAGACCAAAAAATTACATTGTTGATAATAATCTTCTCTTGTATGATCCCTATCCTATCTATCATCTTCTAATTTTGCTTATAGGTTTACTGAGTCGTTACAAAATGGCCCTCTTGACCAATCTCCTAACTAATTTGACCAAAATGACCATTCTTGACAGTTTCTTCCTTCGCCACAATTGACACTTATTTTTTGTCGATGTCCTTCTTGTCAGTGGTAGAAGCACACTTTGTTCCCTCTAATACCTTTCCAACACCCACTGAAAAACTTCGATCTAGGTGCCAAAATATGCACCTAGGATGGGCATAATTACCAATGCCACTTGCACTCGAAAATTCAGTTTTAGTAGAAAACCCTAATTTTCTTATTTGGAGAAGGAGAGAGAGATTTACCTAGTGAAAGCTGCTCTTTTTGGGCTAGCTCTGATACCATGTTAATTTTTATATGTTCTTATAGCTTAAGTTGTAACTTCATAAGAATTAAATACATTTTCACATTAACTACATAAAGAGGACCACTAAAAGAAACACAATCACAATGTACACAACAGTTTACCTTGGGAAACCTAAAAGGGAAAAACCCAACAAAACTTCCTCAATATAGATTACCAGAATGAAATTACCAAAAAAAAAGGTCTCATAAGAGAGAGAGACCAAACCCCAAGCATAAGAGCCAAAACAACAAAGACATTAGTCCTCCTCCTTCTTTGTCCTTCCTTCTTTCTCTCTCTTGCGCAATACATGAGTGAGTGTGTGTGTACAAATGAGGGAGGGCGCCACCCTGTTTATACTGATTTCCCAATTGACATTTCACCCTAACTGCGCCAACCTATCAAACTGACAAGGTCGACCTACTTACGAAATCTCACAATAATAATTGTATTATTCTTTTCTGGGTACTATTGATCCGACTTACAACGGAAGGTTTACCTCATGAATTTTACATGACCTTTTACATTAGTGACATCTCCCTAAGGAATAATAATAATAATGTAAAGTACAAGTAAAATATTCTTAGAAGTTACATTATTTCAACAGTTAATATCACTCCCACCAAGGCTCTAAAATATATAACACTAGAAGAATCATGGAGTAAAATTAAACCGATGCCAACCACTTTCTCGTGTTTGGTAGTGAGGCACGGGATCATATTCGTAATAAAAAATTGAAAGTATTGCAACCTAAAAGTGAAAAGTGCATACTTGTTGGATATTTTAAAAATGTAAAAGGTTATAGAAATCTTCAACCAAAATCTAGTGACATAATTATTAAGATAGACATTAAAAGGATTTTAGCAAAGATTGATGGAATACCTGGTATAGCCAACAATGGGATCAAGTTCTTAAACAATAGGACTAGGACTCAACTACAGACATTGTGAAAAAATAATAGAACCAACATAATAATAGAGCCAACAAGGTAATAGCAAAGAGAAATTTGATGAGTAGGGTTCAAGCTAGTGTACAAAGTCTAATGTCAAAGATTAATTTCTTTGGTCTTTTTTAAATATGCATTAGCAATAGGAATTCCCTCCTCTTGGAATGGGAATGATGGCCTTTATACTCAACAGGCATATCAAGAATTGTTGAACAATAAAACGAATAATGATGCCAAGTTTTAGAATATGGAAGGGAAACTTTAAGGGATTGCCATAGTATAATATTGTTTGAGGAATTTGAGCTATTGGTTAATCTAATATGACATTCAAAAATATATCATCAATATCTTATTTTGAATATACAAAGACATAATGACAATAAATGCTATGAAAACTCACAAGTACGCCCTAGGAAAGAATTGGAATTCTTTTTCCAAATATTCCAAGGTAATTTTGCTGACCCAAGGATGATCTTCAACCTTAGGACAAGCCTAAACACAACCAGATCAATTTAAAGATTTGATTCATTATTAAAAGAAGTGGGATTTGAGAAGCAATTCGAGACAACCAACAAAGAGGAGGCGCATTTTTGGAAGAAAAGGAGCAGTTTCACGAAACAGCTAGGAAAGAAAAGGAAGTTATAAAGCTATGAATCGAATCCTTTCATCATTATCAAGCATATTTTGGGAAAGGGGATTTCTCAAGGACTACGGTATCATAAGATTATTAGGATAGTGATGATTATGACTAAAACGAAGCTCCATGAGATTCAGATCTTAGATTTGTATCTCATTTTGTTATTGTATTTATCCTCTATTCATTTAAAGGCATCACTTATTGATTATTAATTTAAAGGCATCACTTTAGACTCTCACACTATGTATCACTTATTGATTATTAATAAAAGATTCAGCATCATGGTACTCCATCTTGTACATGTCATGAATTTGATGAGCGTCGAATGAAGAAAGATGATTTCATTTGTCATCACCAGTTTTCTCCATGAATGTTTATTCTATTGGATAGTTAATGAAAGTTTCATTGTTTTTTACTACGTTCATGTTCTATTTGTTATTGCCATGTGTTTTGTCAAGATTTAAATTACTTTATTAAATTTGTTGAATTCTTAATTTATCAGTACATTATTGTTCACCATGAATTTCAAGATTTATTTATAAGAATACCTTTCATATTGTTTTATAATTTTTCCATTCACCCCTTTCAGATCAATTACTAAATATAAATTTGAAAAATTCGTCTAATGATGAAGGTCTGATAGTCATCCCACCTTCTTGTAATGTATATCTACAAATTTAAAAAAAAAACCTTGTTTGTATAAAGATTAAACTCTAAATCTGAATAAATTGAATTGTGTCATGCCCTGGCATAGTTCCATTACAACTTGGAACATTCCATTCCAATTTGGAACATTTTAAGAGATGACGTGAGGCATTTATGAAAAATACATTACTACAGTGAAAGAATTTGAGTTATTGATTATTCACTATCATTAATGGATTAGAACCTTTACCATACATTTATAATATATTTAAAGTTGTTATTCAAATTACTTGCACTTATGTGATTGCACAACTACTTACATGTTACATGGATATTTGAAGACTTCCATAACTCCTAAAGTGTCTGTGATATATCCTCATATTTAGATAACAATTTCTTCCTTAACATTATTACAATAAAGATAATATGTTCATATTAACCTATTTTTCATTTTCTATTACCAACTTTTGTTTTGAATTAACAGAATATAGTTCCTAATGGATACGCTTTGGTCCAAGGTTGTGTCCGAATTAAAGGAAATTTGGGGTCTAAAATGGGTCTTATAAGAAAAAAATAATTGATCAATTAGAATTCAAGAACTAAAAGAATTTCAAGAAAATGAATCGACCATAATGGTTGATTTGGCATATTTGTCATAAAAAACACTGTTTTTTCTTCGTATTTTCAACTTCTCCCTGTGGTTTTACTCAAATTTTGAATGGGAGTCCTCATTGGACATGGAATTTAATTCTACATCCAACGAGTACCCACACTTCATACTTTTTATGGACTCTACCATACAAAAAATTAGAAATACAGTAATAAGACATGTTACTTGAAAATAACATGTTTTTTTACAATATTTATCATTTTTAGTGGGGTTGGGTCCATCAAAAGTATGTAGTGTGGGTATTCGTTGGTTGTAGAAATGAATTATGCATTCAACAAGTGCTTCTTCTCGAAATTTGAGTAAAAACATAGGGAGATAAGTTGAAAATATGACAACAAAAAGTTGTTTTTGTGTCTTTTCTTTCAAAAATTATAATATTATTATATTATTTTCCTTAAGAGACCAAATTTTAGACCTCAATTTTTCTCTAATTAGTAACGTTATTTTCATTCAATTTGCTTCTATTTTCCTTCAATGTTTCTTTGGTTATCATGCATTAAAATCTAGCATTTATTTTGCATTTTTTTTAATATGCTACTATGGTGACATTGGGAACCACCTCTTTATTAAAAACATTTTTTCTACTATACTCTCAACTTATCCCCTTATAGGTTTACTCAAGTTGTGTAACGCCCCATTTTTTACCCCAATATACAAATGTGATGTAATTATGCAAAGGCTATATGTCAGACTTATATGGTCTAGAAGACCATCAATATTCTAAATTATGTATATGTTTTTAATATAAAATACCTCACAGTTGCAAGTGAAGAAGGATGAAAAAGACATGTTAGGTTATGATTCCACAAGTGGGGGGAGTTTGAGATGATAAGGGGTGCTGCTCTAGATATCACCCTAACCTTCATTAGTCTTTTCAACCAAAGATCCCCAACCTTGGTGTGTCACTTTAATTAATTTTGGGGTCAATTATCTTAAGTGAGTTTAAAAGAGGAAAGTGTAAAATTATGGGGAAGCCTCTTGTCAAGTCATTACCATTCATATATATTGTAAGGATGTCAGTTTAAAGGTTCTCATTCACTCACTCACTCATTCATTCTATCATGGATATGGATACATTTTTTCATTGAGGAAAAGTATAGTTGATTATTGAGTCTACCTTCACACCCGAGGGAGAACATTGATAAAATGGCATATCTTACATTGATAAACTAGCGCATTTGGACTTGGTTCCATATTACAAAGTCATGAGCTCTAATTAGATTACCTGTGACCTTGACATTGGCATTTCATGGCTAGTCTATGTTTTAGAACTTGAAGGAGGTGGAGGCAACTTGAGGGACTGTGGAGCAAAGAAGGGGGTTACAGCCCTTGTGACCTCTAGGTTGATGGGGAATGTCTGTAGAGGTGGGAACAACTGTGGATGGGTTTTTTCACATCTGGTTAGTGTGTGAATACCTTTGTACTAAGTTAGAGCCTTTGGTTTGGGTGTGATTGTGTTGAAGAAGGAAGAAAAATTATCCCCATGTGGACTAACATCCCCAGAGATCACAAGGGATGTAACCATGTATTTCTTTGATAGATGCCACCCCAGCTCAGGGGTTACATCCCTTGTGATCTCTAGGTTGATGGGGAATTTGTGTAGAGGTGGGAACAACTGTGGAGGGGTTTTTTCACATTTGGTTAGTGTGTGAATACCTTTGGACTAAGTTAGAGCCTTTGGTTTGGGTGTAATTGTGTTGAAGAATGAAACAAAATTAGCCCCATGTGGACTAACATCCCCAGCTCGAGGGTGGCATCTATCAAAGAAAGAGATGGTGTAATAGAGTGCCTATGGCTGGGAGGAATTTCCTTTGCTTGTAGCTAGTTGGAGGACAATAAAAAAGATAAGCATCAAATGCATTTGAATTTCATGGAATGTATTTATGTTATGTGTTTGTTCAATTACTCATACTTGAATTGTTTGTGTGCATTATTTATTGAGCATGGTTTGAAATGAATTCATGATAGAATATTCCAATAAAATAAAATAGTTATTTGATTATTTTTTATATTTAAAAGTATTTTCGAATGTAAACTTTTATGGTTTAGGTGTTAAGAGAAAGGAAATCCAAATATTTGATTCACGGGCATAATTTGTGTGTGGAATTGGATACATCATGGTATTTATAGTGTACAAACGATTATTGGGTATGCCACAATTCTAGTGTGCACACTTGTGGGCGCCTTTTCTCATATACCCTCATTAGTTAACTGATTGTAGACTAAGTTAGTTATCCAGAGTTGTATTCTTGAGCTCCAGTGGTGATTTTCCCACACTAAGTTAGCTCCAGAGTCAATATGAGTTGGTAGATTCGAATCCTATCTTAGGAATTCAAATTCTCCTATATGTACAACCAGTGTATTCCATATTATTTACTGATTCGTGAATATAATCATATTATTCCAATTTTGTCTCCATGTGTGTACAATTTTTTCATGAGCAATTGATCAGTCTATGCTAAATTCTTCTCTATCTTCTGCAACCTTCTCTTCTCATTTGAATTCATGCAGGTTGATGATCCTATGCTTCATTGAATTTAACAACAATAAAGTAAAATTTACGTAGAAAACAATTGTAGATATTAAAAATACATAATATAACTTATGTGTGTTGTAGAACACATTGAGATAGTAAGAGAGGGTGTGAATCAATATCTGTGGAAAAATCACTATTTCATTTTTTGTCTAGTTAGTTTATAGACAATATATGCACCAACACACTTTTAACAAGAAGACACACTGAATAAATATGGAAAACTCAATATTTTAGTATTTAACATATATATGATGCATTGCATCAAAAGGTGGAGACAACACTCTCCAAATGCATCAGCTACAGCTAATGCGAGGATCCAACCCCCTTGTTTCTTAACCTCCGACTGAAAGGATGGTCCAACACCCCACTTCTCCAGCTCTGAATGGAAGGACGCTATAACCCCCTTGATTCTTTAGCTCCAACTAAAAGGATTCTCCAAGACCCCACTTTGTTAGGATTAATTAATCCTCCTTTGTCTAATATAGTACATTAGAGGAAATTTCAACTCAAAATGGGCCTCCTAAAAAAAATTAATAAAATAATAGTTAAAATAATAAAATAATATTTATTAATTTTGGAGGANTTTCAACATATCTCCCTGTGTTTTTATTCAAATTTCGATCGAGAGAGCTTGTTGGTTGTGGAATTAAATTCCGCATCCAATGATTACCCACTCGGCATACTTTTGACGGACCCCGCTACCCCAAAAACAAGAAATACCTGAAAAAATGTGATCATTGCGGTTTTTCGACTATATTCTCAACTTATCCCCTTATAGGTTTACTCAAGTTGTGTAATGCCCCATTTTTTACCCCAATATACAAATGTGATGTAATTATGCAAAGGCTATATGTCAGACTTATATGGTCTAGAAGACCATCAATATTGTAAATTATGTATATGTTTATAATATAAAAATACCTCACAGTTGCAAGTGAAGAAGGATGAAAAAGACATGTTAGGTTATGATTCCACAAGTGGGGGGAGTTTGAGATGATAAGGGGTGATGCTCTAGATACTGCCCTAACCTTCATTAATCTTTTCAACCAAAGATTCCTAACCTTGGTGTGTCACTTTAATTGATTTTGGGGTCAGTTATCTTAAGTGAGATTAAAAGAGGAAAGTGTAAAATTATGGGGAAGCCTCTTGTCAAGTCGTTACCATTCATATATATTTTAAGGAATTCAGTTTAGGGCTTGACAATGGATTTAATATCATGAAAGGAAAAATTCATTACCCGCTGAAAGGTTGCCCCAACATTTTTCAATCAAAAAGGCATTTTTTTGTACGCGAAGGTACCCCAAGGAAAAATGAAAGCAGTTTTATGTTGGTCTTCCGGTTTTATTTGAATTTGATTATATCCGGAGAAACCATCCATAAACGAAAAAACTTCACTTCCCGCGCGAGCATCAATAATTTAATCTATAAATGGTGTGGGATAGTTGTCCTTAGGACAGGCTTTGTTTAAATCTCTAAAGTCAGCACAGATGCGTATGGTCCCTTGCTTCTTATCGACAGGAACAGGGTTGGATACCCATTCCTTCAAATCTATGGGATAAATAAAACTAGATTTCAGTAGTTTTTCCACTTTATCCTTCACTGTTGCCACTTTATGTGGGTTGATAGGTCTCCACTTTTGCTGAACAGGTTTAGCGTAAGGGTATGTTCGGATCTCGTGCTCGACTATAGATGGATCAATTCTTGGCATCTCCTGATATGACTAGCCAAAAACATCGTGGAACTCCTTAAACAAGGCGGTATAGATGGCAATCTCCTTAGGAGAGCAGTTTGTGTCGATATGTATATTTTCCACAACGTTAGGATTTTACAGAGATGTTGATAGGGATGGTAGCAGAAATATTTTCCATATTCCCCTCAGCAAACATTCCTTCCCTAGGTAAGGGATTAACGGGAGTATCAACATCATCTGTCAGTCTCATATAAAATTCTTGATTCTCTATCCTGCTTAGATTCGAAAGAAAATAGGATCGATGATGAAGATATTCATAGATCTTATCTTGTCTACACATGGCTTCCAGAATGGCTTCATCAGAGGGTAAAACCATATCTAAAAAATCTATCGAATGCAAAGAGTTTTTTGCCCAAGCAGGCAAATAGAATTTTTCCAATTCCTTTGATACTGAGAGTGGAACCAGAATGGGATCAATAGTGGTTTGTGTGATAGATTGATAAGCTACTTCCACTGCCAATAGGGGCACTTCAGGTTCATGGTGGGTAGGGAGAACCTAAGGATCAGTCCTATCAACAACTGTAGCAATGGAATTTCCCACATGAGTAGAACCTATATAATGAATAGGAGCTGGAAGATCGAATGTGCCCATCAGTGATGCATACATTCCAGCCCCTAATCTCTATGCAGTAGGTTTGACCTGATCAACCAATGGCACAGTGGACTCATTAGACTCCATGTGGCTTTTTCGAGTAAAATCGAGTAGGTCAACAGTAACTAACTTCCCTTCGTGTGGAAACACTACCACCCGAAAGACGGCTGATGCAATAGCATACATGGCATAAGTCCAGCTTCTTCCTAAAAGAAAAGTATAGTCCAAAGGTGCATCAATCACCTCTACCTCAATAGACACCACCTTCCCTGCCAGCTTAATTTTAAAATTCGAAAGGATACCATGTGGATGGAATGACCTTCGATCGAAAGCAATAAGCAAGGTGTTTGAAGGGACCGACTATGGGGATCCAAGAGCTTTCCAGCATGACAAGGACATAACACATGTAGAAGCACCCTCGTCAAAAACTGCCCTTCCAATGGTCTTTCCACCATGGATGACATCTATTGATAAGGCCACATGGTAAGGTAGGCAAATTTTGACATCAGACAAGTGAAACTTTGCCATGAGATTCGATGAGTCCATACTGCCTAAGGCTGCTAAGAGTGCATCCTGCTGGGCGGGACAACTCTGTAACACTTCTAAAGCTGACATTGCACAAGGTTTTTGGGCTAAGTCTTCAACCATGGATTAGTTGGATGCAACCCTAGCATTAGGATTATGCAAGGTCTTCTTAAAGACACCTTTCGGTGTATTGGGCATAGTTTCAGTAGGTTTCTCGATCGTGAGAGGGTTAGAAGTTTCACCTATAGACTTACCCTTCTCAGAGGTCTCTTTTTCATAGTTCTTATTCCTAGTCTATAGCAAAGTTGAATATCGAACCATGTTGATATAATTGGGGTCAGGGGCATCTGGGGTGCCCCCTACGCAAAAAAAATTTCATTTTGGGGTGAGGGGGTAGCCTTTGCTGCCTCCGCCGTAGAATGTTTGACGGACAACTAATGGAGCTATTTGGCCAAAGATTCTATAGTGGGAGAATTAACAGAACCAACCACACCATCAGCATGGGGTCCAGGCTTCAGTTTCTTTGCATCGTGTGTTGGCCTCGGTGCCTCAGGGATAATCTGATACAAGATCCCAGACTAAGAGTAAATCAAATCAAGTTCCTGGGCCTTGAGGATAGCTTCTTCCTTACTCATCACTCCTGAAGTAGATAAATCCTTAGATATATAAGGCAATAGTGATTTAAGGAACCATTCTAGTAAGAACTTAGGAGGAATAGTGGCTTTAATAAGGCTCTTCTGCCTCCTCCATTCTTGCATGTGATCCAAGATATGGGTAGCCTTGTTCTACCGGAAGGTAGACAACAATTCCATTTCGAAATCATATCGAACAGGAAGTAGAAAGTGGCTAAGGAATGCGTTAGCCAAGTCCCAAAAATTATTAAATGTAGTAGAAGGAAACTCAATATAAAATTTTGCTGCAGTACTCATCAATGTTATTTAGAATAACCTCAACCTAAATGAATCTTCATTCAGTGAGTTGGAAGAGCACCATAAATGAAAAGTGGTGGCATCAGCCCCAGGATCTTCACCAATTTTTCCTTCGAATTTTGGGATGTCTGATGGCAACTTGGTGGGTATAGGCGGCCAGGAGCGATCATGTCTCACTGGGTCATTCATCAGTTTAGACAAAACTGGCAAGTTTAATGTTGCCAGGAAAGGAAGCTTAGGTTGAACCGTAGCACTAAAAGTACCAGTTTGTGGATTAGAGGGATTTTCCCCAAAATTCCCATATGTAAAGGTGGGGTTTCCCCCTGTCACTGGTTGCGAAGTGGATTGGTTACTTTGAAATGGATTCCATCCATAAGCCACAATATTGTTGGTATAAGGTGTAGTATAAGAGGTTTTGGCTGCCCCAGTCGAAACTGGGGTTTGAAAAATAGGAGCATGTATCCCTCAACTAAAAAGAAAAAAGGGGAGAGCTCATGAACGGAGCAGAGACCGGGGTTTGGAAAACTTGATGATAAGTGTTAGTGCTTCCAAATTGCACCCCTACATAAGAGCATGGTGGGCCTACGTATGGAGTGGATGGGAGTATGTGCCCCCCATTCCAAGGAAATCCTTGGACAAAATCCGAGGATTTTGTCGGACCACTTTGGGTAGTGTGTGCGAAGGAGGTTGGAACTGTAGGTAGACTAGGAATCCTAGTGACCATACCACCATAAGCACCTACTAGGCTTATGGGAACCAGCGATTGAACCACTCAGCTCGCTGGCATTAATGGCGTAGTAGGTATGCTTGATCTAGGGGTACTTACCGGGGGAGGTAGCACCCCTTCAGCTGGGGTGGTAAGATGAAAATGAAAGAACTTTCTCCTGCACTAGACATTATTCTACCCACAGGGACACCAATCATGGGTGTCTCAAAAGGACAAACCTGAATGATCACAGGATCATTTAATTCAGTCAGAGGTGTATTAAAATTCCTTGCAAACTCGTCAGCCTACAAGTATTCTATCTCAACTGTGTTCAAATTAAGATGGTTTGCCCTAAGTTATGGTTCACCCAAAACTTCACTGACTTCTATCGATTCAAATGAACCATCTGTGTCCAATCTCTGCCTTTGAGGGGGAGGTGGAGGTTCCAATGTAATAAGAGGAGGAAGGTTTTTCAACCTTTGTGACCTTCTGATAGGTTGTTCCTCCACGATTTTAAATTTGACAATTCAAACCTTAAGGTCGGCTAAACACAGACAAAGCACAGAGCAATCACTGCGAAAAATCCTAAAGTCTCACCAGTCAGCAAGGGTAAAAGATATGTTTTCCCGAAGAAAGCTGAAAGATAGTTGCTTGGTGTCCTTGAAGAGGTTCTTAGGCACAAATGGACGAATCACCCACTGCCCTCCTACACTTTCAACAAGGGTTACCTTCCAAGCACACCCAAGGTGAACCAGAAATAGCCTTCCGGTTTACCTATGTATGAACCCTAGATGTCAAGAGACTAGAGGCTACCTTAACTATACCAACAGTCTGGGGGGGCAATCACAAGCCTAATTCGTATGCATGGGCAGGGTAGCTGAGCCCGAAACTCCATCTAGGATAGAATCCCCATATGCGTAAATATCCCGATTTACATTTCGACAAGGAATCAGAGGGTTATCTCTTTAGTCCAATGCCTCCACATGGTCTCATGCTTGACTCTCGTTTGAGAGGAGCTTCCCAGACACTATTGATAAAGAGAAGGATTTACCTATCTATTGGCCCACGATGTCTGAATTTAAATACTTATGGGGAGTTTACACTTCCTATCCCACAAGTCTAGCCTAAGCTAGTAGGTGTATGGCCCTAAAAAACAAAAATTGCTAATAAATTTTAATTATTGCGTTTATTTTAAAGTCTATTTTTTACTCAGAAGGAAAGTGGATTGAAATACTATGATGTTTTTGACTCAATAAGAAATGTAAAAACAATAGGTGTATACTTTCAAAGCAAATTATCACTACTTAAAAAACAAGCTTCTCTTTTCTTTTTTTTTTGTAAATGTAAACTGATGAAAATGCAATGAATAAAGAGAAAACTAAGACTATATTTTTGTAATTTTTGAGATTATATTTAAAAACTGAAAACNATTTCTAATGTTTTCTTTTCACTTTTCAAATTTCTCAAAGACTACTATGCACCTAAATTCACAATACTTGAGTATGCTTCAATAAAATAACTATATAAAATAAGCAAAATGAATTAAAGCAGACTCATAGAACCAAATATCAACCACCTAAGAAAGACTTGGAACCCTTGCTTGGGAAGGAACAATGAATATAAATCACTGAACTGAAACAAAGGCAAGTTACAAAGCAATATTATTTGAAAATAGAATGGAATATACAGTGTCTAGAACCCTGATCACTGATTCAGACAACCAACACTTAAACCTATTACCCAACAGGCAGATCCACTTCAAGTTGCCAACAGACAAACAATCCAAACAATAAGGACTCAAGCTCTTTACAAGAAAGCATAAAGTATGGCTAACAAGGTCATCAAACTCATAGTGAAATGCTCATAAAGAAGGCCACTCAGCAAGACAAAATCTATAAAAGGATAGGGACAAGCAAACCCTAACCCAAAAATTGTGTGCTTAGGCTTGTACGCGACTGTGTAAAAGGGAAACCCGTGTACTGTATGCGGCTGTGCTATAGAGCAACCCACGTACGTTGACCTCTGTACATGACTGTGTGCAAGAGAAACTCACATACAAGTATAAAATTTTCAAATATTTTTTTTTTTAAAGGTCTTTAAACACCACTCTAAGCATGAACCAAGACAAGACACCACACACTAAATCAAGGCAAAGACTGGGCACTGATCTACGGAATATAAACCACAACAGTCTGGGCTCCCCAGCGGAGTCGCCGGTTCTATTGTTTAGGAATAAACACCCTTGTAACCTAGGGTCTGGGGTTACCAACGTACTTCTAAAACTTGCAGACAATCAAATTTAAAGTACAGAAAGGAAATAGGAAGAGATGTTGGACTCACCCGATTATCAACGATTGATCCAAGCTTTGTCTTCTCCCGCTCTGCTTCTCTCCAAGGCTTTCAGGGATGTACCTCCTTCACTTGCAAAGAGAAAATTATCCAAGTACAAACTTATACATGTATATATAATAGGTTAGATAAACAACATATATAGTGCTTAATCAAATATATCTATCAACCATGATACATGAAAGATACTCAACACAAAGTTCGAAGAAGAATTCTCTTTATTAACAATTAGTGAATGAGATAAGTGTACAACTGAATGCCTGAGACAAGGACCCCTCTGCAACCAAAGGACTCTGATTTCTACTGCTCCAAAGACTTCTGAAGATATACCACCAACATAACTTTGCTCTCCAAGATTCATTTCCTTAATTCCCTTCTCAAGGCCTCAATTTATACTTTAGGAAATAGAGCAGTTTTGAAGGTTGAGGAGGTTGAGACAGTTGAGATGGTTAATGATTCAGGCTCAACTAATCTGCATTAATCATGTTTTATATTTTTTAATGTCGAATGGATGTGTACGTGACTATTGATATAGGAAACCCACGTATGACATGCGATTTTCTTTAATGGAAACCCGCGTATAGATTTGTATGCAGGTTGCAATGAGAATAGTCACATATAGTACGTGGATTGTCAACATACATAGTCACGTATGTATGCGAGTTTCAGTGGAGACAGTTGCGTATGGAAATCAACACATACAAAATTAAAATGGCATGTTGGTCAAAGGGTAAATGCATGTCATGTCATGCCCATCTATAGTGTTTAAGCAAACTTCAATCCTATAGTGTCCTTTTGTGTACCAACATATGGAAAGTCAGCACTCGAATGGAGAAGTGCCATTTGGGTTGATAACAACGATGACCGATTCAATGCTTTACATGCTATAAATAAGGACACTGGTATGCGAACTGTCCATATAAAGACATAACCGACCTAAAATTTTGTACTAGCTGTCGTGTGGGTTATCACTGATTAGAATATTGTCCAACCATACTTGATAAAATTAATAAAAAGAAGAATGTTAATGTCCTGTCTTGTGTTAAAAAAAGTGATATAGTTTGCACAAAGAATCTGCACATAGTAACTAGACAAGGAATGGAAATTGGAGGTGATAATCCAAAAATAAGCAAAATTAAAGACAAAAATGAATATCCTAATCCTACAAAGAAAAACCAATTATATAATGATGCATCAAACATGTTTTGGCAATTTTCTAGACAAGAAGATGTCGATGACAATCGACAGAACACACTTCAAGGATTATTGAACTTAATACATACAGATAAGTCAGTAGCACAACTTATTGACATATTGTACAATATTAAGAACAAGCATTATATAGATAAACAAAATAAGAGTATATTCAACTTAAACCAAAAGGATAAGAATGATGTCGATCTGAAAATTCAAGGATACCAAGTTCGATAAGTCGTTTTTTACTTTGGATCCTAAATAAACATCATGATGAGGGATACATGGGAATAGTTGGGTAGGATGTGACTAAATGAATCAGGCATATGTTTAAAACTAGTCGACCAAGGACTGATCAAACCTATTGAGGTTTGGAGAAATGTCGATATAACGATAAAATGAATTTTGACAAAAGTTGATTTCAAAATCATCGACCCTAAGGAAGGATCCAATTCCTTTCCATCCTTAGTAGGATGTCCATGGGATGAAAAATGAAATCATATATCTCATTGGATAAGGAAAGAATAAAACTAAAAGGGAACGGACAAAAAATTATTTTCCCCATTTTTCCATCAAAAGGGAAACCCTGGACTGAACCTATAGATGAGGAAGCCGATGTTCGACAACTCTACCAGATTCAAAATGATGAAGATTATACTGAACCTAATAGTTATGGTGAACTTCATCTTGGGAACTAGGATTCAGTTGGATATAATTCGGATGCAAACTTGTATGACTGGGAAATTGAAAACTATGAAACACAAGCAAGGGACTGTTGGACTATTCAGGCTATCCAGAAGAAGCCAACTCGAAAATGCTTTTCTTAATCGACTATTCAAAAAATATTTGAAATAAAAATAAGGGAACACCCTTCCTTGGAACTAATAAACATAGATAATAAACAAAATATTCAGTATAAAGAGAGAGAATCACCATTTCTCCATATAGAACAAGTCTCTAAAAACCTAGGTGAACATGGCCGACTCCAAATCCTGGTAGAAACATTTACAGGAAAAGATTCTCATTGGTGGGAAACCCATCAATCGAGATGAAAAACATGGACAACAGCTTTGACTTTCTTCATAGAAAGGTTTCGAGGTAGGAAGCTAACTAAACAGGCACAAATACCTATCTTCACACAAGGACAAGATCCAAAAAACCACATAAGAATATGTGAAAGAGAATGGAGAAAACTTGGTTACAAAGACGAACGTATATGGCCACACCTATTTCCATCGACATTAGACTATTTACCAACTAAATGGTATAAAATGGAAGAAGCATGAGGTGAAACATTCCTATGGAATGAACTTAGATAAAATGTTATTAAGGACTTTAACTTTATACCAGAAGACAAAAAATTAGTCAAGGCTACGGAACAAATAAAAACATTTATACAATCGACTACTAATGAATCAACATAGAGTAGCCGACCGATTACAACATGCCATAACATTCAATCCAGCAAAATACCACAGTCGACAAGACTCAGATTAGAAAATGAACATACATATGGGAAAATATTTTAGTGGAAATTAGATCACTCGAAAACAGTTAAACCATTTAGAACATTATTCAAATTCGAATCGACCGACAAAAATGATACCGACCAAATGACAGCAGCAGACTTTCTAGCGACATTTTCACAGCTCAAAGAAGGTATTAAACAAATTAATGAAAGCAAGGTGCCAGAATGGATGGAAGAAAAATTTAAAACCATAGAAATCGACATATCTAACGATAACAAACCGAAAATGGCAAAAATTGGTGACTATTGGAGCACAGAGAAAACAACAGAAATCATTGACTTATTAAAAGAATTTCAGGATGTCTTTGCTCAAGACCGCAAAGACCTAAAAGGTTAGTAAAGGAAATGGAGGAGATGAAAATCGATATCAAAACTGAAGCTAGACCTATCAAGAAAATACCCTACAATTTGGCTCATAAGTACAAAGAAATAGTAAAAAAGGAGATCGACAATATGCTCACAGCTGGAATTATTTACCAGATCGACCAATGAGAATGGGCAAGCCCAATGGTCATCCAACCAAAGAAGCATGACCTAACGAAATTAAGAATCTGTGTCGACTTCCCAAAATTAAATAAAGTGACTCTAATAGACCCATTTTCCACCCCATACACCGACGAAATCCTAAATGAAGTGGCAGGGCACGAATGTTACTCATTCACGGATGGATTTTTCAGGGTATAATCAAGTACCAATAGCCAAAGAAGACCATAAAAGGACAACATTCATCTGTGAATTTGGATCTTTTTCTTATAGAGTGATGCCATTTGATCTCAAGAATGCACCTGTAGTGTTCTCAAGAATAGTCATCAAAACATTTCAAGAGTATATTTATAAAATGATGGCAGTATATTTTGACGACTAGATGATCTATTCCATGCTGAAAGACCATTGTAAATGGTTAAGGCTTATGCTGGAACGATGTCGACAAATTTAGTTATCCCTTAATATAATAAAATGTATCTTCTTAACACCTATAGGAATCTTACTAGGGCACATTGTATGCAAGGAAGGAATCAAATTCGATTTTACAAAAATCAAAATAATCCTCAACCTAAAGCCACCAGTGAACCCAAAACAGGTCAGAGTATTGCTGGGTCATATAGGATATTATAGAAAATTCATTCGATACTATTCAGATATGACATACCCATTTGAAGAACTGTTAAGGGAAGATCAGGAGTTCGACTAGACAGAAGAATGTGATATATCATTCAACACATTAAAAATAAAATTAGTCGAAGCACCCATTCTCAGATTCCCAAATTGGTCGATCAAATTCCACGTACATATTGATGCTTCAGGACTAGAAATAGGTGAGATTCTGACACAACCGAGTGAAGATGGAATGGACTATCGAATTATATACAGCAGCAGAAAATTAAATAAGGTAGAACACAATTACTCAACAACAGAAAGGGAGGCACTAGGGATGGTCTTTTCACTCCAAAATTATCGACACTACCTACTGGCTAACCCCCTCATATTCTACACTGACCATCAAGCACTTAAATCTAGTAAACAAACCTCTACACCATGGAAGAATATGTCGATGGTTGTTACTATTCCAAGAGTTCGAATTTGAAGTCATTGTTCAACTAGGAAAACTAAATGTTGGGCCCGACCATTTGTTGAGGATCGACATAAGAGATGAATCGACAGGAGTCGAAGATGACTTGCTAGATGCACACTTATTCTGAATAGAAGTTGTTCCTACAGAATTAGAGGAAATATCACAATTTCTAGAGAATGGCCAAGCACCTGAATGCATGAGTACCAAGATGAAACAAATCCTAGCCATGAGAGATGCACCATATAGTCTAAACAATGGCTTTTTGTACAAGATGGATTTGGACGAAGTACTTTGTCGATGTGTTTTAGAACATGAATGAGAATACATTATGTATGCAGAACATCATGGACCAGTGGGATGGAATTTTTAGTCTGATACAACTGCCAAGAAAATCCAACAATCAGGACTGTGGTGATCGACACTTTACAAAGAATGTAAGAAGTTTGTTAACAAATGTGATCACTGTCAATGTCTAGGTAGAACTTTACCTAGCATAGAGATGCCCTTGATATTTGTAAACCCAAACTTAACATTCAAAATATGGGCTATTGACTTTATAGGTCCTTTTCCAATCCCAACAAAAAGAACAGGTGCAAGGTACATCATAACAAATGTGGAATATGTAACCAAATGGGAAGAAGCAGAACCTGTCGAAACCTGCTCTAGTGAGGTAGGTGCTAAATTCATATATGAAAATATCATCACCAGGTTTGGCTGCCCACTAACCCTAATTAGTGACCAAGGTTCACACTTTATCGATAAAAACATTGCAACATTAATAGAACAGTTCAAAATTGACCACCATCGAAGTACATCCTATCATCCTCGATCGAATGGGGCAATAGAGGCATTCAACAAAACGTTAACAAAAGGTCTAAAAAAAATCTGCAACACCTACAAAGATGACTATGACGAGAAAAATCTTGTAGTATTATGGGCATGTAGAATAAGATATAATTGATCGACATACCAAACACCTTTTCGATTAGCATATGGCCAAGAAACAGTCGTCCCCTTACACTTTCGACAATTGACACCGATAATAGCCGACATATTGTGTATTAATGTCAAAGTAGTGAAAAAGGACCGAATAATGCAACTAGCTAAGCTAGAAGAAGATCGACTTATAGCTATGCAACATCAGGAAGTTCAAAAACAGCAACAAAGAGCATGGCACGGCCGAACCATTAAAAACAAAAGCTTGTCGGTCAGAAATCTGACACTACTATATAACACTTGGGTGAAAGGAAAACCAAAGAAACTCCACATAGAGTGGATGGGACCATATATTGTTGAAGAAATTAATGCCAATGGTTCAGTCTGACTAAGAACATTACAAGGCACAATATTTCAAAAAATGGTAAACGGTGCCCAACTAAAGCGGTATCAAAACTGAAAAATCTNTGACAGGAAATATTGACCGGCGTAGTAGACTACCATTCGACAATAATTGACACGATCAACATTGACATACCGCATACCAACCATATCATCAACATCGACAAGGGGATCAAAAGGTCCAATCAACCCATCATGACTACGGTCAGAAGGAGTGCTAAAACCAGGGTGCATTAAAGCAACCTTCAATAGAGCGTCCTTTACCATAAAATCCACCATTAGTAGCACCGTCGACAACCTCTTTGACTTTATTGAATCTGATGACCCTACCGAACCACAACCAGAAGTCGAAGATCCTATATTGACAAAAGGCATCCCAACCACCCTAGTGACCCCCACTCACTCACCATTTCTATCACCATCATCAACTTCAGAACCTCCACCAAACCTAGAACCACCAGTGCCACCACCAACACCATAGTCGCCTCATAATCCAACACCACCATCCTCACTACCATTGGAAGCACAAACAAACACAAGTCCCGCCCATGTAATTCAGCAAGCTAACCCTATCACAACAGTACCATCAGAATCAACAGTGGTCTATCATTCCAAACATAAGAGTAAAATAAAATAAAATAAGAAAAAAGAACAACAACTACCAACAGCTATCCACCTTCATCAATTAGGGTTGACTACTGCAGTCAACACACCCAAACTTAGAGAGGGAGAACTGGTTCAACTATTGGGAGCAGTCACTCAGGAAGCCATAATAATAATTCAAAGCCGAAAAGAACATATATACAAACTTAAAGAACAACAAGTCGAATTCTTGACCAAATGTAGAAATTTGACTAATGCAGTTTTACTAGGAGAAACTGAGACCAACATTGACAGACCACTAGAGAGAGCTTACCAACTACTGGAAAGTGTTGTGTCGAACCTTCAGGTACAACTACAGGCCAAGAAAAATGAAAAGAAAGAAGAAACATATGTATTATTAAGACAACAATACGCAACATTTTCAGAAGCACACAAGGTACCGCAAGAACATCTGGAAGAGTCATCTACTACAGAAGAGGCACTGCACAGCTAGTACACCCACTATGGTCAGGTATTTCAACAGAATCGAGAAACTCGTGAACATATCAAGACACTAGAAAATCAACATGGTCTTGAAGAAGCAATGAGGAGCACAATACAAGATCAGATTGTATTGGAAACAATGAAACTAGAGAAGCTAGAGAAACACGCTCATCAGTGGGTAAACCAGGCTCTTCCCAACATCAACAAACTAGACACGATCTATCCACAAATGAAAAGATTGATGGACACGACAGATGAAAAATACCAATTCTTAGGACCAGACATGACTAATATTACAAATCTTTCAATTCAGGAGAAAATTTCGACCCTATCAAGCATCACAACAATGAAAATCGACATCCAAAAAGCTCTCCATAACTGGGAAGAATTTCAACACCAACTAGCCATTACTACAGAAGCCATAGTCGAAGTATGTGTATAGAAATGACCTTCTATTCAACTGCACAACCCATGAAGACAAAGCAAAGACGAAGACAACTACTCAGACATGATATTTTGGATACCTCCCCTATTTCTTTAGGATGAAGAAAGATTTTATTCCTGGGGGTGATGTTGGAGAAGCTAGTCGGTGAGCTGAGTAGACTAGTGAACCAACTAGTCAGAGATTAGGTCAGCCTGTAAAGGTCATGTTAGTTGATTGAACCGATAAGTAGTTATTCCTAACTATTTTGTAAACATATATAATAGGTTGTTGAGCCAGATAAGAGGTTGGTTCAGTTCTATATATGTATGGACACTCCTGTGATTCACTAATATAATTTTTTATTCTATCATATGTTCTTGTCTCTTGTATCTATATGCGTATTGTTGGTAACCTTATGTGATCTGTGAGATTACAATAGCATCCCAAATTTAATATAAAAGGAGATTATATTTTCATTGAGAATGCTTTATCATTGAATGAAGAATTTTGTGGCTTCTAGTTTATTTTAACCCATCTAGATGGTTAGAAATTGCTTCTTGTATTCTCAGAATCAAGTTGAGGTCTCTGAGTTAAGGTAAATTGAGGTTCCCAAGTAAATTAGTTTAAGTATTCAAGGTTGCAGGGATTCTAATATGAAGAAATATTGTTGTGTATTTTGGATTCTATCATGTGTTTTTTATAGATTTTTTTCTAGACATGCTGGTTCATATGAGAATATTTCATCATCACATAGAGCTACAGTGTTGATAATGAACAAAAAATGACACATATTTTCAAGGAAGATTATTCTGAAGATGTTGGTTGTGATGAAGATATTCCAAAATATGCAAAGAGTGCAATTACTGTTACAAATCAGGTATGTAACATTTATGGTGAGTTTAAAGATGATGCATGCCAATTCATTGATTTCTTGTTTGGAAATTATATAGAAGCATATGAGGTTAAGGAATAAAAGGAGATATGCAAAACTCTTGAGTTTGATTAGAGTCAACCTTGTCATTCTACTGATTGTTGCAATGACAAACATGAGACTTATGAAAAATCCTATCATGTTTTTGGTCCTTAGCTTGATATAATAACATAAATGTGTAATCAACAAGCATGCTAACCCATATTTTTCTCTAGGATAAATCATATGAAAATTGGAGGCAACACCAAGATATGTTCTTGAAGATCAAGAAAAACTAGACCTTGAATAGTCAATTGTCTTCATCTTTTCCAAAATTGTGTGCAACAGTGAAAGGTCAATGGAATATAAACCACAATATTCTTATGCTTTTATTGAGGATTACTTGAACTTGCTACCACATGTTTACTCTCTTAACCATCATCACAGAAACAGAAACATGTAAAGGAAAGGTATGAACATTAGTCACCTTGTCGATTTCTCTTGATAATGAAAAATTTATATGTCTCATATTACTTTTTGAAGACAAATCTTCATTAGGACTAGGCCACCACACAATAGAAATTAAATTCTATAATTCCAAATTATTTGTACATCCTCTTGATAGCAACCCTTCTAGTGAAGACTCAAAATATGATGGATTCTATCAATGCACCATTATTTTCTCGTGTTTGAAAATATGGTAGGATAGGGCCAGATATGGATATGATTAGTATAGGGATAGTCTACAAGAGTGATTGGTGTTTTGTAACTATTAGAATATCCATCATGGTTGGTTTAATAAATTCCTTAAATTCAAGGAAAGAAAATAAAAGGTCCACAACCTTTATCAAAACTTGCATCATCCTGTGGGGCTTCAATATTAGATGTTTCTAACATGAAGGGTATTACCCACTTATTTGCTAATTGGTGACAATGGAAATTTCAACTTATGATGATAGAGGGTTGTTGTTAATAGTGGGCTTGTTGGACATTATTGGGTTAAAAAACACATTCCTCTACCTGAAGCAGATAAAGAAGAATGCAACATGTATAGGGTGTTTGGAAAAGTCATCAAACTATATTATTTTTATGTTCTTGTCGCAAATATTAATGTTCTTGAAGTTTATGTTGTTGAGAGTATTGACTAGTACTTGAATCTTTATATAGGAGGGCCCCTTGTCTAGGAAGTATAATTTTATTGGTTTTGTTATACAAGAGTGTTGAACGATGATATGTAACTTCATATCTTATCCTTATTTTATATGTTGCTTTGAAAGTGATTACTTTATTGGAATTATCTGATATATATGTTATATTGCAGTCACTCGAAGTGTTTCATAGTTGATACACTTCCGTCTTGCAGAGTGTTATACATAGCATAGATATTTTTTACAACTAAATTTATTACGAAAGTGTTGAATCAACTTGTATGTGATAACAATTGTTTTTTTCTTTCTCCCCATTTATAATTATATTGCATGTGCAGAAATAAAATTTATCCAATTTGGACCTTCCTTATATGGTAATGATAAAACTTATAGTTATTGTATTGAACACCTATGGACTATATACCTTGAGAGAGAATATAGAAGTTTGACCCTTGGTATTGTGGGTAAAAGGGTTGTTTTCCGACCTTGATTGTACACCTTGGTCTTGTGGATAAAAGGGTTATTTCACCACCTTGATGGTACACCTTGGTCTTGTGGGTGAAAGGGTCATCTTCCCACTTTGTTATGACAACTCTTGTTCACCTATAATCTTGTGTTGAACCTTGTTGATCCTTATGCTAGCATCTCCCTCTCCTAGTGTGGTCCCTTAACCCTTTTGTCATGATGACTTACCTAGTGAGGTCAAAACGATGATCTTTATGGGTTGTTTGGACAGAAGCATGACCTTTGTCGATTGTTTAGAAGAGACATGACCTCTGTGAGTTGTTTAGACTAAGCTGTGACCGTTTTTGGGCTGCTAAGATGGGTTTTTTCCTTTGTTGAGTCTGTTAGTCTAAACCATGATTGTTCCTTGGGATTCCTTGACTCGATATTTGCTCTGCTGACTATTTTGAGGTATTTTATGTGAGTGTGTTGTTGTTGGTGCCTAGCATGATCTTTACTAGGGGTTTTGTGGTTCTTGTTCATCCTGCTACAACATGCCAAGCCTTTTTAGAATTTAGAGAGTGTTTTTGCTCATTTTCATCCTCCTTGAGGATAATACTATGTATGGAAGTGTGCCACAGTCTAATGGGCATGCTAGAGTGTGGGATAAGGCTTTCTCTGCACATTTTCTAGGAGCTTCTATTTGCTTGATGTATGACCGTCCTAACATACTGTCATTTAATGCAGCAATGGCATTGAAAGTTCATCCTCATTTCTATACTATTTTGATTAATACCTTGAGGTCTATATTTGTCTCGCTCTTCCCTATAACTACCTCTCTCTCTCTCTCTCTCTCTCTCTCTCTCTCTCTCTCTCTCTCTCTCTCTCTCTCTCTCTCTCTCTTTCTCTCTCTCAGGTATTTCTATTGTTTCATTAGTGACTTGTCTCCTAAGAGATAAATACTGATCATAATATATATGAGTATAAGGAAGGTCTAAACAATAATTTTTTTTTGGTCCATTTATAATTTTATTGCATGTGCTTGACTAATTATGTTGTACAGCTATGTGACTATGCATCCAATAGACAAGTAGAGTAAATTACTACTTTCATGTTTTTAATTTTTTTTTTTTTGTTTGAACAATGGAATTCCAAGTGGGAATTTTGGACAAATTTGTATAGTTGTGGGGGGGTTTCTAGTTCTCTTTGGAAGTACAAATGATAGTGGGATACACCCACCTAGTAATTCTCTATCGAACTGATAGTAGTTTCAATATTTATCTCTGAATATTATGTGTTGCAACTCTTACCTTATGCTTTGGGGTCTACCTCCCTTCTTCTTCGGACTGAAGCCCTGTATCCTCGTTGTCTTCCCTCAATCCTTTCAGTTGCATGCCTTCCATTTCTTTAGGTCGATTCAATATCTTTCTCTCAGTTCTTCTTGGCTAAGGACATTACCAACTAGTTGTGAATGTAACTTAATGTTTCCATATTGTCGGGATAGTTTCCCATGGAACGAAAAAAATGTTGAAATGGAGCTTTAACTATAGGTAAAGAAACTAGTGTTAAATAATATTTAAAACATGAAGATTGGACAGATGGAATTATAATTATTTGTTTATAATTTGTATTTTTTACACCATTTATGTTTAGACATTTGTTTGAGATCCAGGTTAGTTGGATTGTGGTTTAGAGTAGCTCAGGTTAGATTTTCATCATATTTTTGTATGGGATTGGCATAGTCTATCTTTAACACTTATTTTGATTTCTTTATATATCAATATAAACATGGTTTCTTTCCTTGATTGCAGGTTAGTGGTTGTTTAAGTCATCTATAAATAAAATGATCACATAAGTATTCATACTTCTTGTCAGCAAGAAAAAATGAAGGTATTGTCGGTAATATTTCATCTCATTTCATTTCCATTTATCTAGTGACTAAGAGTACTTAGAGCTAATGCACATTATTCTTGATGTGAAATGGAATTAGTAGTATATTTATTTTTACTATTCTATTGTTGGGGCCTAGAAATTGGCAGGCGACAACAGTAAAGGATTCTCCCCAATCAACGTTCCCAACTAGCCCGTTGACTGTTTGGTGTAGGGAATCTGTCTAGTTTGTGGTCCGGCTACCGTAGGTCAAGGTAACAAAACAAAAGGTTTTACCAGTTGCGGCCCGGTCCACCGAATTTTTGTAGTTTTGACTTAATGTATGCAATGCAAATGCCTAACTAACAATGCAGGGTGATAAAGATGCAAGGAAATACACAATGTGATGCACAGGTTCTTACCTCTCGTCTTAGGCTCACAAACATCTAAATCACATATGCATCCATGAAGTAAATCAATTAACTATCTAAACACCTACCTATCTATCCCCGGGGAGCCAAAAGAATGATTATTTGTGAGTAATGTGTTATTTCCATGGATGATAAATAGAAATTACAGATAGCTGATATTCATATTTACAACACATGAATGAGGAAAATATTCTAACAATCAGATAGCTAATTGTTATATAAGCAACATACATTACTCTTGGTGAACTTTCCACAAAAAATAAATCAGCAATCATTCAACAAGACATAGGTCATAAAGTTAGAACAATCTCACGATTCATGGACACAAGCTGAAAAAATAAAGTAGTTCATCTTTCCACCATCCATTGTATAACATTAGGAAATTTCACAATCTCTTCCTCCAACTGGAAAACTGTAATTTTTTTATTGCAAAAGGAAATAGTTCTTCTTACAATATGTCCTTCAGTCTTACAGGGGGAAAAAGCCCATTTCTCTTCTTAGTCTATTACATTTATACAAAAAGAGTGAAATGGTTGGGCTGCCCAAAGTAGCCTTTGGGCTTCCCAACCTTTCATTTTCCCAACGCTTTGCTTTTTCCCAACGCTTTACTTTTACAAAAATATTACAAAATATAAATATGACACATCCCCTACGAAGAGGGCCCAGCTTGGTTTTCTAGGAACTTCTTCCACGCTGCAACCTCACTAGCGATGCCCTCAAAAGTGCTAGGCTCCAAAAACTGAATATTTATCTCAAATTTCTCGGCTTGATTCTTGATAGCCTTGATCCTTGCTAGGTTCAAACGAAGCTGATATTCCAAAAATTGTACACTAATGGCCGGGTGGCCCACCTCATTCTTCAAAACTAGGTCATCAATAGCCTTGATCTGTTGTGTTCTGGCCTCTCCATCCTGATATCTGCTCTGCAATATCTCTATGAAGGTTTCATGGTCTGGGAGCTCATCAAGCTTATGCTCAGCATCTATTTGACACCAGTTAAATGTATTAAGGAGCCTCCTAAAATATTCTGAGCATGCTCCCTGCGCCCTTTTGACGGTCTTCTTGAAGTCTTCCGTAGTGCTGACAACAAAATCTACTAGGTCATGATCTCTTTTAAGGGCTTGATGGTCTTTGGCTGGTAGTTCTGCTGGTGTCTCTGCATTGTTCTCCAGCCTTGCCATTCTGGCATTCAAAACTTCAATAACTTCCTGGGATCTATTGATGAAGTAGGAGGAGGTCTCCATGATTTCCCCTAACCAGTTGTCAATCTGAAGGACCTTACACCTTTCCTCCTCTAAAGCAATCTGTAGCTGGAGCATTCTAGTTTTATGGGCTGAGATATGTTCTTTGAATGGCTGGAGCAACGAAGAGATCTGTTCCTGATGTTCCTTTATCAGATCTTGGGAGTGCATATCATTGGCTGTCAAGATTATCTTCTGCTGTTCTTCTAGCTCCTCCACCTTTTCCAGCAACCGCTTCTTCTCCTTCTTCAACTCTTGATCTTCGGCTTGCACTTGCTCAAGGTGTTCTTGTGTAGTCTCCTGAGCTTGTCTCTCTTCATGTAGGGCCTGCAATTCAGCTTCAGCAGTCTTCATCTCCCTCTGTAAGTGTTCAAATTTCCACTTTAACCTGTTTCCTTCCTCTCTCTCTCTCTTCAGGGTATTCTTCAGCTGAGTAGAATATTTCTTGTATGACTCTAATTCAGTCATCACCTTATCTATGTTATCCTCTGAAGCATGTAGTATTGCAGTCCCGACCCTTATGGTAAGCCTTGGATCTAGGTCCGTTCCTAGCATAATAGCAGTATCTGTTATCATTTTTCCAGGCATATCCTCTGCCTCTACCTTCCTTTCTGTCCTTTTCATTATTCTCTTGGTGGCCCTATCATAATAGATAGTATTGAAGTCAGGGACTTCTTCACCCTTTTTCTGGATGAAAGGCACTAGCTGGAGCGTAGGGGCCACAGGGGTGCTAGCAGCGGGTACTTGAGAGGTCTGCACCTCGAGGTTTTCCTCCTCCTGGGTCTGCCCTGCTGCTGTTTCAAAAATTGACTGTTGTGTCTACTCTATTCTTTCAGCCTCCTGCCTTTGGAGCTCCTCATCAAGCTTTCTCTTTGCTTCTTCAGCTGCTTGTCTAGCTGCTTCCTCTATTTCTTTGGCTGCCTCTTTTGCTATCTCAGCTGCTTCTTGGGCAGCTTTACTTTTCTCTTCTTCTCCCTTCTGCATCCATTCTGTAGCCTCCTTTTCCAACCTTTGAGCTTCTTCATTCCTCCTTTTAATTCCTTCTTCAACCTTTTTCTGTTCCTCACCTTTCCCACCTATGGTGGTGATTTTCTTCTTAAATCTTCTATTTAGTGCCGTAATGTTTGGAGCATTCCGGAAGACAGATTCTTCCTTATCGAAATGATGGGTATATTTGAAAAACACCTTATGCTCTTTACAGTGCTCTGCTATTTTACCAAGAGTATCATTTCGCCAGAAAGGCATCTCACCAAAATGGAACTTTCCTAGTTCCTCTATGAATTCGGAAGCTTGTTTCACCCTGGTGAATTTGTAGCTACCTAGCCTAAATGGTATAGGAGGGTATGCAGTCTTCTTGTGTTGGAACAAGAAACTACTTATTCTGTCAATGAACACCTGCCTGACTGCCTCTTTATGGAATATATAATCTGTTGCATATTTGGACAGCAGTAAAGGAGTCTTTGATCCTCCATACATTCGGATGTACATGCCATTTTCAGTGAAGAAATAATCAGCATATTCTCCTATTACCTGCATGGCACCTTCTGACATACAGTCACATTCCTTCCGGAAAATGAGAATGTAGAGTGGCATAATGAAGTGCTCACAGAACTCTGTGTAATGGCTATGGTACTGGTGAGCCCACAATGGTCTATAAGTGGCATACACAGGCATTCTTTCCCTGTCCCAGATGCATTTGAGACCAGGGAAGGGCTGGTTACATAATATGCAATCTATCAATATTGAACTCATGTAAAACTCATACCTTTTCCGAGCTTCTCCTCCCAAGGCTGCGGCCAAGCAAGAGGACAGACTGCTTGACACAAGGCTGGCCCAATTGAAGACTGTTCCTTGGGTTGCCACATGAAAGATAATAGGTATCCATTCAATCTTGAAGAGTCTTCCATGACCTCTTCCAAATATCCTATTTGGCATCAGCGCTATAAACCAGTAGGGAGCCCTCAAGCTCGCTGTATCATACTCACCGGTCTATCTATATCAGTACAACTTTCCCTGCAAGAGCATTTTCTTAAGAGTTTCCACCAGGTCCATTCTGATGCTGTCCAGCCAATCGTCAGATAAGAAAACCTAGGGTTCTGGTAGGTGATAGGCCAATGCCACATATCCAGGGCTAAACGCAGCATAGCCCTGTCCTTTAGCATTTCCTATGATCATTGTGGTTTTATTTACATGGGGAAAAATCCATCCAATTACCTCATAGCATGGGAACAGCTCTGGTCTGGTGGCAACTTTCATGATAGAAGACTTCTCTATGTTAGCATAGATAGATTCTTCTTCGAGGCCCATGTCGGGAACCTCCTTGCGGGAAATCAATATGTATATGTCACCCCATTTGTACTCGGGCTCAACACTAGAAACACATTGGGTGTCTTCATATATGTATTCAGTCTTTGTCTCAGCTTCTGCTTCTGGTACTTCTTCCACCACTGGGGCCTTCTTCTTTTGTCTTTTGGACATGGTGGACTCGACTTCTTCTTGCCACACATAACATTGTAATATTGAGACATTCAAGGTGCATACATTTACATGGCAGTGTGCAGCATTTTATCATTTCTATGTATACCATGGCAGCAACTAGTTGACAAAACTAACATATAAGTTTGCATGACTTGACTGACCAAATGCACACTATTTAGTGCTTTTGTTTATATCTCAGCATGATGCAAAACACTTCTGTATGATATTAAAACATCCCATCAACCATCTTCTAGACTGCAATAAAATTACATCCATATGCAAAGTGCCATTTTCATGTGTTTAATGTGATAGCAAGTATAGAAACAAATGCATGCATGTACAACCCAAAAATTCCCTGACTATTAGAACTATCGAAACTGGTGCACAGTATTCCATGACCTTATCTATACCTAGCATGAAGCAAACTCAGTCCTGTGCAATAAAGTGAGCAATCTACTACTGCTACATGATACTGAACAATTTATCAATCATATTCGGGCCAACATTAAAACTACATTACCACGCTATGTGCTATTTTCCTATACGGTAGTATTTAGTGAAGCAACTGTATACATGTACAACAAAAACTTTGACCATTAGACCATTAAAATGCAATGTGCAAAGTTTAGGGGTTTAGTCTAGGTATAGCAATGAAAGAGATGCTTGAAAGTAACTATATGCAGTATGACTGCGCAAGTCACATATGCTTCCAATACCCACAATTTAACCATATGGCTAGGCAAAAATTAATTACATTAACTCGACCCCACATTCCATTCCCTGCGGGTGCCATTAGCAAATAAATGCGCGAGACGGATAGGGGCAAAACCATGCAGAACGAGCACCGCGATACACCCTCTCACAAGTTGGGGGTTTTGGAATAACAGCACGTGGAAAAGCATAGGTCAAACGGCTGCTACTCAAGATTGCGGATGAAAGAAACTGCCTGAGCAGAAAATGGTCAACTACTGGCTGCCGCAATGAACCCTTTTCCCCGGCCGCGGCTTGAAACTGGGCATGAAAAGGGTGCTCGGGACAGTTCAGGTCAGACGACTGGGAAGCACCAAACCACTTAAGCTTACTAGGGAGATAAGGCCTTCAACCTGCCCCTACTCAACATCTTCGCACAGGGGTTTCAGTGCGGACGGCCGTCCGCAACAAACCCCCCTTTTTCCTCTCTGCGCGGGGCTGTAAACAACAATGATGGGAAAAAACTGGCTGTCCCGACGGTTATAATACCCTCCCGAGGAAAAAATAAGATAAGACCAAGGCTCAAAACCTAGCGGTATGAGAAAAAATGGCCAGGGGATACCATACCACTGTAGAAAACCACTAATGGAAAAGGAGGAAATGACAAGGAGCCTACCTGGAAAACACAATCCAATCAACGGGAGGATGAGCGGGTTGATGATGTCCAAGCTTCCACTGTTGCCACCTGGATGCAAGTATACTGACAACAGAGTCCTTCAATACCTCAAGAAGATGACATCTCAACGACAACAGTGTTGTGCAGCAAAAAACAATAATAGAAAAATAAAAGCTGTCCCCGTATATATAGAAACGGACCGCACGTGTGATGACTTAATGGATCGGATGGGAAACAATTCAGGATCGGAGGGTGAAACCTTAAACCTTTCCGCAACGTCGGTAAACTATAACATACATCCGTCTGCAGTGATGAGCAAAGCAAAGACTAAAGATCGGACGTCGAATGCTTATAGGATCGAAATATGAAAGCCAACACTTCTCCGCAACGGCGGAAGGGAGAACGATAAAGCCTCCGATTTGAAACCAATATCCCACCGTGGCAAGACACAAAATCAAAAAGAAAATCAAACGTGAAATCCTGAACTCATCCACAACGGCGGAGGCCAAATACAAACATCATCCGTAACGGTGGAGAGAGCGATGGCAAAAAGCTCCGATACACAGCCAAAAAGGAAACCAAAACATAAGTCGGAAAGAAAAAGGAAATCAAAACCTGAACTGATCCGCAACGGCGGAGGCCAGGGGTGAAGATTCGTCCACAGCGGTGGACACGAAAATAATTGTACCTTCCGACGCAGAACCGAAAACCATCCGCAACGGTCGAAAAAGACGAGGCAAAAGACCTCCAGAACGGCGGGAAAATCAAATGAACTAACTTCCGATTCAGAATGTTTCAAATGTGCTTAAGGGCAGCAATAAAGCTAGACCAAAAAATGGATTTACTTCAAGAAATCAGAACAAAACAATGGGTAGCCCAATCCAACATAAGCAAGCTTTTCTTAAAAAATCTTAAACCAATTTCAAACAGAAAAACAAGCTAATTCAAGCAAAGGAGGGTCCTAAATTTTTTTAGAATTTTGGGAAATTGTTGCAGCTAGAACAATTGGCGACTACCTAGTGAGCCCCATATTTCTAAATTAACTCTTTTCTAGTGCAAGACCATCTGAATAAAGTTGAAAACTTCTAGATGTGCTTATCCCCGGGCTGGCTAGTTTAAGCATTTAAACCATTGAGAAGTAGTCTATTCTATGGGGAAAAGGTAACAAATAAATATTTACAGTCTGAATAACTCTTTTGAGGCCAAATAGGTGAGATTTATTTTGCCTGTCCTTAGGTAGTTTCCAGCTTGGACACCACAGGATCGTAACATAGTGTAAACAGTATTATCCGTTTGTTCATCATTCCCATGCCAACTGCACTTTTGTGCCTTCTGAACTTTAGTTCTTTTGATATGAGTCCTCCTGCAGGCCTTTCTTACTGAATTTTAATTCAAGATCCTCTATCCCATAGTGTCCTTTTGTGTGAACAATATACTTCATATTTTAATTCACGGACGGAGAGGTTCTTGTGGCCATTTAGTTTTTCATGCTTTGATATTTTGCTTTGATCGGTATGTCTTATTTCTTTCAGGAGTTTTGACTCTTAATAGCTTTTATCTTTTCTGAAATTATGGCATGGGATCATTTAAATATGATATACTGTTTTACTCTGCTTCTTCTCCGTGGTTCTTTTGCTGTCACCCCTTTGGGATTTTAATATGTGAGGTGGATGGAGCCTCGAAATAGTATTCCAGACCTCTTTTATTTCTGAGTTATTTACAGGGGTTAAGTAAGACTTCAATGAAGGCATTGCCAATTAGGAAAACTGCTACTAGAAGACATTCTATACTTTTAAAGCACAGTCTTTCACTCAAGATCCCAGTTAATAAAGAACCCTGATGTTTCCATTGCAACCAAAAGTTTGCCTCTTATTGAAAACCAAAAGAAAAACTAGCAAGCAATAACTCAAAAGAAAACAATATTAAATTAATTAGCAAAAGAAAACAATCTCAAGCATCAAAGAAAACAAACAATTTATTTATGTACAAAGCAAAAGAAAGAGAAAATTTGCCCACCCCTGAAAAATATTGTTTTTTAAATCTAGAGAGTCAAAGGGTGGGCTGGAAAACAGACACGGGATATTTAACCATGGTCTAGCTGCACTGTTTTGGAAACCGAACACATGTTCACAATTCTATAATCGTCTTTCACAGCCTGAGGAATTTGAAGGAGCTCAAGCTGAGTGTCAGTCATATGACTAGCCTTTTTTGGAGTAAGATGTCTTAACTCAGACTCAGTCAGATAATTTCCCAAAACAGACTCGGCAGATTCATTTCCCTCTCCTAACTTAGTGACATTGTGCTTCATATAGGGCTCTCTTACTATCTTAATCAGATTTGGGCTACCCTTCAGAGGTAACCATACGTGGGACCAATCCGAAGTGAAATACCCATTCAGTCTTGCTGTCCAATCTTGGTTTAGGATCATTCCATATCCATCAGGTATGTTTGCTACTACAATATCAATGTAATGACATATCTTTTCATTTGCAGACAATCGAATCAGGACATTTTCCATTTCCCCCACTACTTTGACACTAGTCTTGTCTAGTTGAGTGACGTCCCAAAGAGTAGGCTTTAGCTTCCCATTAAGTTTTTTGCAAACTACTAGAGGCATAACATTCATCGATGATCCAGAGTCCACCAAACAATTGTGCACATTGTGATTCAACATCTCTAGGGTCAAAAGGAAAGGTGGGGCATTGGTTTTCCTTGTCCTAATCAGTTCGATCTTTTCTTCCACAGGTTGGTTATTTGTCGGAATATCCTCTTTGATTTTACCATCCTTTTCTTCCTCATCATCTTTCATAGATTTGGCTGGTACAACAAGAGGCTCTACTTCCTGTTTGCAATTAGTGTCTCCAGGTGTGTCATCTTTAACATTTACAGCTACCTGTCTCCTGACCTTCTCTTGCAGATTTTTAACCTTTGGAAATATTGCATTTCCCTTAACTTCTAGGTTCTTATCTTTGTGTCCAGAGCTGTATATGGATATTTGAGGGCATATTCCTCTATATTGAAAAGCGAAACACCATTCCATAAGAGCATGGCATCATCCTCTCCCTTCTCTATGGTTTGTTCCTTTCCTCCTTTTTTACTACTATCTTCAGTCAATTTGGAATCCAGCAACTTATTCATTACCAAAGATATTGAATTCAACCATTGAGGGCATTTCTTCTCAGAGTGGGGTTGCTGGTGAAAAATACAGAAATTATCCCCCCCTATCTCTGTTATATTTATTGAGGCCGATTTTGGAGAAGGGATTTTCCAATGGTTATTATCCTCTCTTTTAGCATAGTAGGGTCTATCAGTTTTCTGAATGTCCCTTTCTTTTTCTAGGTCTATTATTTGGTTGTAAAGTTTTTGCATTGTTTTCATCATTCCCTCAAGGTCATGTGAGTGCTCCTCTCTGGGTTTGGATGACACCAGAACTCTTTTGTCTACAGTTTTCTCTCCAGGTAGATCAGGATATTCTTCTACACTCTCCCTCTCAGCCTCTACTCTTTCGGCCTCTTCATAAGTCTCTATCAATGTGGGTTTGGCTTTCATCTTGGCAAACATAGCCAGCTCAGGCCCTAGGGCTGATGTATAATACTCAATTAAGACCTTATCGAAGGGTCTGTCAGTTTCAGAGAAGTTCTTTAGGTATATTGAGAATCTCTGAGTGAACTTATGTACCTTTTCATGCTTCTCTTTTCTTAACAAACCAAGACCTTTCATTAATGAGGCATGAGTTTTCTGGGGTGAGTATTTAATTCTGAAACTTCTTTCAAAGGTGTCCCAATCAGGAATAGAATTCGCAGGTAAACTGAAGTACCAGGACACTGTTGTTCCTTTAAGGGTGTGAGGAAACAATATACAGACAACGTCTTCATACTCCCCAGCCCTCAATCCTTCTAGAGCCAAGTAAAAGCTTTGCAAGTGGTCATCTATAGCAATTCTTTCTTCGGGATCAAAAATTAGGCAACAGTTTGTCAAAGGCTTGAGGCAAGTTATGCAAAGGAGGTGTGAGGTTTAAAGGAGACCTTGCTCTCCATGTAGGCAATGGGTTGGGCTGATTTACATTTATGCCAGCCATAAGCGCAGCTACGGGAATGAGAGTCTTGAGCAAAGAAAAACGCAGGATGAGAACAGGCTCTCTTGCTTTAAGGTATAACCGGGACTTGGGAGTACCCAGGTGAGGCTGAAAACTTCAAATATCTGCTGGTAAGGTAATCTTGGGAAAAGTAATTTTCCATGGCCAGCCACGCACTGGCGTCCCTCCTTCCAGTGCCAATTCTGTTGGGGCCTGGAAATTCGCAGGAGACAACAGTAAAGGATTCTCCCCAATCAACGTTCCCAACTAGCCCGTTGACTATTTGGTGTAGGGAATCCGTCCGGTTTGCGGTCCGGATACCGTAGGTCAAGGTAACAAAACAAAAGGTTTTACTGGTTGCGGCCTGGTCCACCAAATTTTTGTAGTTTTGACTTAATGTATGCAATGCAAATGCCTAACTAACAATGCAGGGTGATAAAGATGCAATGAACTACACAATGTGATGCACAGGTTCTTACCTCTAGTATTAGGCTCACAAACATCTAAATCACATATGCAGCCATGAAGTAAATCAATTAACTATCTAACCACCTACCTATCTATCCCCGGGGAGCCAAAAGAATGATTATTTGTGAGTAATGTGTTATTTCCATGGATGATAAACATAAATTACAGATAGCTGATATTCATATTTACAACACATGAATGAGGAAAATATTCTAACAATTAGATAGCTAATTGTTATATAAGCAACATACATTACTCTTGGTGAACTTTCCACAAAAAATAAATCAGCAATCATTCAACAAGACATAGGTCATAAAGTTAGAATGATCTCACGATTCATGGACATAAGCTGAAAAAATAAAGTAGTTCATCTTTCTGCCATGGCCGAGATGAAATTTGACAATTTCATCCCTAAAGGGGTCAGAACGTTAGAGAAGATGTTTGACTTGAATGAAAAATTCAGGAGACTTGCCAACGTGAAGATGCACATCTCAACTCTACAGTTCGAGCTGATAAACTTAGGGACTGAAACGGATCCTAAGTTTGTGAATCTCGGCAAATGTTGTTTACCGACAGAAAGAGATAAGTTCATCAGTTTGTTTAAACAATATAGAGATGTCTTTTCCTGGACGTACCAAGATTTAAAAACCTACGATACCAGCATCATCAAGCACGTTGTTCCCATCAAGGCTGGAGTCAAACCATATCAACAACCCTTGAGGAAAATGCATCCGAAGCTGGAACCACTGATTCAGAGTGAGGTAAAAAAATTATTAGATGCTAGAATTATTTTCAAAGTTAGACACTCTGAGTGGGTATCAAATTTGGTACCAGTCAGAAAAAAGTCAGGAGAAATCAGACTGTGTGTGGACTTCAGAAACCTAAACCGTGCATCAGATAAAGACAATTATCCGGTGCCTCCCATGGAGCAATTGCTACAGATGGTCTCTGGTTCTGAGTTGTTTTCGTTATTAGATGGCTTCTCTAGCTATAATCAAGTATTAGTAGCTAAAGAAGACAGATTAAAAACAACGTTCAGGACCAAATGGGGAACTTTTTCCTATAGAAGGATGCCTTTTGGACTGATTAATGCTAGAGCAACATTTAAGAGAGCTATGGACATAGCTTTCCATGGACTAATTGGACGAAGCACTGTGGTGTACCTTGATGACATTACAATATTTTTGAAGAAAAGAGGAGAGCACGCTTTCCACCTAAAGCAAATTTTCGAACGCTATCGAAAATATGGCATTTCCCTCAATCCTAAAAAGTACATATTCGCGGTCACAGAAGGCAAGTTACTGGGGAATATAGTTTCAAAGAGATGTATATATATAGATCCAGAAAGAGTTAAGGCCATTGAACAAATCCCTATGCCCCATAATAAAAAGGGAATTCAATCGTTTATGGGAACCATAAATTTTGTTAGAATATTTGTACCTGACTTCGCTCAGACTGTTAAGCCACTGCAACAGATGGTCAAGCAAAATGCACAATTTAAGTGGACTGAAATTGAAAATAATGATTTAAGTAAAATCAAGACTGCCGTCGCACATGATCCTTCCCTGAAAAGTCCAGACTTTGATAAAGAATTTATCATGTATACATTTGCATCCGATGATTCATTGGCAGCTGTGCTTACGCAAAAGTAAGATGGGGGTGATGAATTCCCAATCTCTTTTATGAGCACTGGGCTACAAGGGGCTGAATTAAACTACCCAGCCATTGATAAGAAAGCTTATGCAGTATTTAAGGCAGTGAAACAATTCAGGCCTTATATATTAAAAAATCGAACCAAGGTAATAGTCCCTTACCTAGCTGTAAGATCCCATCTCATACAGAAGGAGTTAGGAGAAAGAAGGGGCAACTGGGTGACAGCTCTTCAAGAATACGACCTTGAAGTCAAGCCAGTCTCCATCGTGAAAGGCCAAGGTTTATGCAAACTAATGACTGAAGGCAGAAACAACAAAGAACAAGCATGGGAAGATGAAGCCGAATTGTAAGTAATGGATGTATGTCCTTTGTTCACAGCTCCTGAGTCTTGGTATAGAGACCTTGTCCATTACCTGCAGTCAGGGTTGTTGCCAGAACATTGGAATTCCAAACAAAGAAGAGCCTTGCGTCTTAAATCGGCCTCCTATCAACTTCTTGAAGGAGTATTATTCATAAAGAATTATGATGGGGTTCTCCTTAGATGTTTAGAAAAGGAAGACGGAAAGAAAGTAATGGTAGAATTACATGACGGTCCGGCTGGGGGACATTATTCAGGGGACACTACAACCCACAAGATCCTCAGAGCTGGTTATTACTGGCATACACTCTTCAAGGATGCACACACACACGTCAAAAAGTGTGATGTTTTCCAAAGGTGTGGTGGCAGACAGCCTAAAGGAGCAGCATGCCTAAAGCCTGTGATGATATCGGAACCATTTGAGCAATGGGGGCTAGACATTATTGGTGAGATAAAACCAAACTCTTCCCTGCTGCACAAGTACATTCTTACTGCAACTGATTATTTCACTCCCTGGGTCGAAGCTATCCCACTGCGCAAGATAAACGAAGACGAAGTCATTAGCTTCCTACAAGATCATATCATGACCAGGTTGGGAGTTGCAATTTCGTTAGTTTTTGATAATGCTAAATATTTTTCCTTAATTAAATTGACTGCATTTGCTCATGATAAAGGGATAAAATTACATTATTATGCTAACTACTATCCGCAAGGGAATGGCCTGGCTAAATCCTCTAATAAAAACCTCATTAGAATGCTAAAGATGACTGTAATAGAAAACCAGAGAAGTTGGCATTCAGCCTTACCCAAGGCCCTGTGGGCTGACAGAGTTACCCCCAAGTCTGCAATCGGAGTGTCACCCTATACCCTTGTATACGGTAAGGAAGCCATCCTACCTCCCAATATCATGCTACCATCTTCCATACTAGCTCAAGAGTCTAGGGGGTCGGATGATGAAGTTCTACAAATAAGAATATACAATCTCCTGAAAGCAGAAGAGGCCAGATCCAAAGCTAGGGAGCATTTTAAACAGCAGCAGGAGGTAGTAAAAAGATGGTTTGACAAACATAAAGCGGGGACAAAGGACTTTGAAGTGGGAGACCTAGTCCTCAAATGGGACCATCCCCATGATGAGAAAGGAAAGCATACCAAGTTCTAGCAGTTGTGGGTAGGCCCATTTCAAATCACAGGAAAACTTGGCCCTGCTACTTATAAGCTGCAAGATTTAAAGGGATGGGAGGATAACTTGCCAGTTAATGGTTTGGTTCTCAAGCCTTACTTTTCTTGAGTTTTCTTTGAGTTTCTCTGTTTTGTATATAAATAAGTTGTTTGGTTGTTTTCGCGTCATGTTTTTATTTGGTTTAAATTTGAGTTTATTGATTTTCAATAAAGGAGCAAACCTACGGTTGCATGGAATACATACAAAATTTTTGGGTTTGATAGACCTTTTGGTGTCAGACTGTGTGGTGCTAATTATATGAAAGAATTTCTTCCAGTATAGCAGTTTTCTCAAAGAACTCTGTGTGCATTGAAGTCCTGCTTAACCCCTGTGAAATAAACCAGATTCGAGGAGTCAGGGGTACTATGTTGAGGCTCCAACCACGTCACATTTAAAATGTTCTAAGGAGCAATAGCCAAGGACCCATGGAAAGAAGCAAGGTGAATAGTGTATTAAATATAAATGATCCCATGCCAAGAAACAAATGCCAAAAGGCAAATAAGGAGTCAAAAAACTCCTATGAAAGCATCATAAATCAAAGCAGATGCTGAGCTACAAATACATAATTTCCAAAATATCCTCTCCATCCGTGGGTTTGAACTTGAAGTACACCACTCACACAAAAGGACACTATGGGATAGAGGATCCTGAATCAAAATTCAGTAAGAAAGGCATGTAAACAAACTCATATGGAATAGGACGAAGTCTGAGATCACAAGAAAAGTGCAAAATGGCATGGGAATGAGGAACAAACGGATATTTCTATTTACCATATGCTCCAATCCTATGGTGTCCAAAGCTTTTAGCTCCCTGGAGACAAAGGTAATAATGAAATTCATCCTCCGGCCTCAGCATAGTTATCTGGACTTGACGATTTTGGTTTCTATTCTCCCTAATTGGACTGTCATCAATGATCGAGGGTACACACTGCTATCATTTAAGAAATCCATACTGCTGAAAGAATTCAATAGGACGTTTCACTGTCAAACAGTCTGTCACTCAAAGTTTGATCGCTCAGAGATCTAGGTTCACCCGGCAATCGCCAGTTGTTGCACTACAACTTTTCTCCCCAATTTCTTAAATTTTGGGGCCCCTCCTTTCCATTTAAAGCTGCTCTGTTTTCGTTTGATCCATGAAGGTTTGGTCTTTCTTTAGCTGTGTTGGTTTCTGATGATTATTTTGCGGCCCATTTCCAGAGGATGCATGTTTTTAGTTTTTGTTATTGGTCGTGGAGTCGAATGTGGCTGGCTAGCCAGAAACCTATCTGATCGATTTCCCATTGTCTCTGAGGTGAATCAGCTGGACCATCGATGTTGAGTATTCTACTACTTCATTTTTCGGGTGTCTTTTATGTTGAATCGGGGGCTAAAATATTTGTCCCGTCCGTCGTTGTGGCTCTCAAATTGGTTCAGCTTCCGAAGTGTGAAACGATCTACTCCCCGACGCCCACCGCGTGAATATATCTTTTCTACATCCGCTGTTGCGGCCAGGAAATCCATTTCTCTTCTGACGCCAGAGTCTCCCGAATTCTGACATAAAGTTTTCCCGCCCTTTCCGTCACATGCTTGAAGTCTTCCCCCTTCCGCCATTGCGGCTAGGATAGTGGTTTAGCGTCCGTTATACAAACCTTTCCAACATCCGATGTAAAGTCTTTCTAGCCCGTGCCTTCACACCGTTAGCTCTTTTCTTTCCGCCGTTGCGGCTAGGAGAACCTTCTCCTGTCCAATGTCAGAGATTCCCGAGGCCCGTTTCAGATCTCCCCGCCCAAAAGACTTAATCCAGCCTCTTGTCGATTATAGAGATGCAGCCAGTCATTTTCCATGGATTGGTAATTTCATTTCGCTTTATTTGTGCAGTTATGTTTTCAATGATTGGCTCTCGTTGTTGTTTTCAGGTGAAATCCTGGAAAATGGTGAAAAATTCCACGACAAGAAGGGAGGCAGAACATTGATGGTAGTGTGACCGAAACCACTTCGAAGACAATGAAAGCATGAGCCCAAAGGATACAACAGTTACTTAACCAATCATGAGTATGCAAGAAAATACAAAAGAAAAGGATATGAAGCATTGGGGATTGAAGAGCCACACGCCGGGGGGAATGCCTAAGGATAGCGGGTGTGGTTTAAATATGAGAGAGAGATGACCAAAAAAAGGGGCTTTTTCCCTGGAAAATTTTGTACTGTTTTACTTGTAAGAGGAACTATTTCGTTTTGCAAAGGAAAACTGCAATTTTTTCCTGCTGGAGAGAGTGAAGTGTGGAATGTATCAATGCGACTCCATGGATAATGTTGAAGAGGAACTATTTCATTTTCAGCGATGTTTCATTTACTGTGAGAATGTTCAATTTTTTGAACCTATGTTCTTGTTAAATGTTCCTCGGTATCTTCAGGATTTCTTCCACTGTGAGTAATAAGTGTTGTTCATAAAATGATTAGCTATCTGATTGTTTAAAATATCTATAATTGTACATGTGTCTTGAATGGAGTATCAAATATCTGTAATTATTCTTTATGCAAGTACAAAATGTATTACTCACTGACAAATGCGAATTCTGCTCCCTAGGGATAGTTTATATCAATAGGTTATCTTATTGTCGTATGTGATTTAAATGTGTTTTGAGCTGTAAGACGAGAGGTAAGAACCTGCACATCACGTTGTGACATTTCATTGCATTCTGATCACCTTGCATTTAGTTAGGCACTTGCATTTCATCTTCTAAGTTAAAAATACAAAACTTGGTGGACCGGGCTGCAACCGGTAAAGCCCTTTGTTTTTGTTACTTTGACCTACGGTAGCCGGACCGCAAACCGGATGGATTCCCTATACCAAATAGTCAACGGGCTAGTTGGGAACGTTGATTGGGGAGAATCCCTTACTATTGTCACCTGCGAATTTCCAGACCCCAACAGAATTGGTGCTAGAAGGAGGGCCGCTAGTGCATGGCTGGGCAAGGAAACCCGTTTTCCCGAGAATTTTCCACAGGTGACATTTCCGAAAGAAGTGGGTTCCATAATTCAATCCCGGAAGAAAACAGAGAACATCTATATGCTATTGGTAACGAAGTGGTTAATGACCTAAGAAGACACACTCGGGCGTATGTAAAAAATCTTGGAGGGTTTCCAATCATCCCTGACTTACCTAGAAGAGAATACAAGAAGAAATACCGTCCTATAACAGAAGATTCAGTGTTGGTTGGAGACTGGGAAGAACTTGTAGAGACTACTCTGCAGGAGGTTGAATTACCTTTGAACCATGAAGGCCCAGATAGCCCTTACAGTTCTCCTATTCGAACTCCTGTTAGTTCACCCCCTCACTCTCCACCCCTTCTCATGGCTGGCGTAAATGCAAACCAACCCCCCAACCCACCAAATCCACCGCCTGCATGGAGAGCCCGATCACCCCTAAATATGACACCTCCATTACATGACTTACCCCAATCCTTCAAAAAATTGTTGCCTAGATTTGACGCCAATGAGAAGATCCTAGTGGATGACCATCTGCAGAGTTTCTACTTGGCAATAGAGGGTTTAAGGGCTGGGGAGCATGAAGATGTAGTATGTCGAATTTTCCTGCATACACTTAAAGGAGCTGTAGCTTCATGGTATTTTGGGCTTCCTGCTAACTCAATTCCGGACTGGAACACCTTTGAGAGGATTTTTAGAAGTAAGTATGCGACCCAAAAGACTCATGCTGCCCTTATGAAAGGACTATGTGCATTGAAGAAAGAGAAGAAAGAAAAAGTGCACAGTTTTACACAAAGGTTTGCAGCATATCTTAAGAACTTCTCTGAAACAGATAAGCCTTCAGACAAAGTACTGATTGAGTACTATACTTCAGCTTTGGGTCCTGATTTGGCCATGTTTGCAAAAGGTAGGGCCAAGCCTACTCTGACAGAGACCTATGAAGAGGCAGAAGTGGTGGAAGTGGAAAGAGAAAGTATTGAAGATTACCCAGAACAATTAGGAGAGAAAGGTATGGGAAGAAAATCCTTATTGTTCTCTAAGCCTAAAGAAGAAAAGTCGCCAGATCTGGAAAATATGGCCAAGATGATGCAGAAACTTTCCAACAAGATCATAGATATGGAAAAAGAAAAGGAGGCACAAAGGTTTTATAAGCCATACTATAAGAAAAGAGAAGATAAGGATCATTCTAATCCTCCTCCTCACAATGCTGCGTCCATGAATCTAACAGAGGTCGGCATGGATAATTTCTGCACTTTCCACCGGTAGCTGCACTCTGAAAAGAATTGTCCACAATGGATAAACTCTATGACGCTAGTGATGAATCAACTGTTGGATTCGAAATTAACAGAGGAAGATGATGAGGAAAGAAAAGAAAATTTTGCCTCTACATCTAATGAAGATCAGGAAAAGGAGACCTTGGCATTATGGAATTCAGTCTCATTATTTGATGCTGAAGAAGGAAACACTCAAGGATACCAGGGCGTTATGGAGACCAACGTGGCCACAAGAATTCAAGGAGCAGTTAAGGACGATAGCCTTATTCTTCCAAAGATCAGGAGGCTGCAGAGAAATGTCAATAAGAAGTGTCAAGATAAAGCTTTGGCTGATAAGATTCCAGAATTCACAATTACCAGCCAAAATCCTAGACAAGATGATACAACAGCCAAGCCAAGTGAAGGGAACGCTGTCAAGCCACATCAAATTGGACAGCCGATGAGTTATGACATTGTGTAGGATTTGAAAAGAATAAAAGCAAATGTGCCACTATTCGATATGTGCAAAGTGCCGCATCAAAAAGAGAGATTATTGAAGGCACTTGAAGCATCAGATGACAAGCTGCCTGCTGACAATCAACCTCAGGACGAGGAAGAAATTGGAGAAACTAGCGTTGGAGGTGAGTCTAAAACTAAGCATCTACCTTTCCTCTTAACATTTGAAATTTTTAATTATAACGTGCACAACTATCTGGTAGATTCGGGGGCATCCATTAATGTCATGCCCATATCAGTATGTAAGAAGATAAATGGGCAGCCAAAGACAACCACGTGGAGGGTGGTTCAGTTGGATAGGACAAACGTTAAGGTGATTGGTGAGATGAAAGACGTCCTAATCCATCTGGCGTCCAATGAAAAAGTATGCCAAGTTATTAACATCATAGTGGCTGATATACCAGACGCTTACAGCTTGGTCTTGAGTAGAGATTGGTCAGCCAAATTAAATGGATATTTCGCTTCAGATTGGTCGCACCTGTGGTTTCCGTACAAGAGGAGTCCAAACCAGATCAAGATTCTGAGGGAACCCCACATGAAGTACAATGTTACCCAACTAGATGAGAAGAATATACCATCATATTCATTATTGGGAAATTATTTTCTTGAGTTGGAACCAAGGAATTATAAAGTGAAAGAAGCCAGCAACCCATCTGACACCTAGCCTGATCTCCTTCGATTCTTGCAGGCTGATGAAGTTGATTGTAAAATAGTAGACTTAGCTGTAGGAATAGATTTTCTTTCAGTAGTTAGTGACTTTTGGACTTTATTTTTTGATGGTTCAAAGACATTAGAAGGGTCAGGGGTCGGCTATGTCTTGATCGACCCGTAAAAGAATAAACATTTCCTTTCCTGTAGGTTAGAGTTTGAGTGTACTAATAATACCACTGAATATGAAGCGCTGGTGCAGGGACTCAAGAAAGCTATTGAATTAAAGGTAAGTGATTTAAAAGTTTTAGGGGATTCGAAAATTGTTGTGAAACAAATCTGGAATCAAATCCACTGTGTTTCTCCTCACTTGAAAGCTTACCAGAATGAGGTATGGGACTTGCTTAAATGTTTTAATTCATTCAACATTATTTCAATCCCAAGAATTAAAAACGCAGCAGCTGACTTATTAGCCACTTCGGCCACTAGGCTTGTACCTTCAAATAATCGATGTACTGTTGAATTGCTTTTCAGGCCTTCAGTACCTGATATGATTACCAACCTGTGAGTGTTCGATGATGACCAGCAAATTATAGGATGTTTAACAAATGACGAAGTATTCAAAGGAGCGATTATTGATGATGAAGAGCACCAGGCTGAGATGAAATTTGACAATTTCACCCCTAAAGGTGTCAGAACATTAGAGAAGATGTTTGACTTGAATGAAAAATTCAGGAGACCCGCCAATGTGAAGACGCACAGCTCAACTCTACAGTTCGAGCTGATAAACTTAGGGACTGAGACGGATCCTAAGTTTGTGAATCTCGGCAAATGTTGTTTACCGATAGAAAGAGATAAGTTTGTTAGTTTGTTTAAACAATATAGAGATGTCTTTGCCTGGACGTACCAAGATTTAAAAACCTACGATACCAGCATCATCAAGCACGTTGTTCCCATCAAGGCCGGAGTCAAACCATATCAGCAACCCTTGAGGAAAATGCATCTGAAGCTGGAACCGCTGATTCAGAGTGAGGTAAAAAAATTATTAGACGCTAGAATTATTTTCAAAGTCAGACACTCTAAGTGGGTATCAAATTTGGTACCAGTTAGAAAAAATTCGGGAGAAATCAGACTGTGTGTGGACTTCAGAAACTTAAACTGTGCATCAGATAAAGACAATTATCCGGTGCCTCCCATGGAGCAATTGCTACAGATGGTCTCTGGTTCTGAGTTGTTTTCGTTATTAGATGGCTTCTCTGGCTACAATCAAGTATTAGTAGCTGAAGAAGACATATTAAAAACAACGTTCAGGACCAAATGGGGAACTTTTGCCTATAGAAGGATGCCTTTTGGACTGATTAATGCTGGAGCGACATTTCAGAGAGCTATGGACATAGATTTCCGTGGACTAATTGGACAAAGTGCTATGGTGTACCTTGATGACATTAAAATATTTTCAAAGAAAAGAGGAGAGCACGCTTTCCACCTAAAGCAAATTTTCGAACGCTGTCGAAAATATGGCATTTCCCTCAATCCTAAAAAGTGCGTATTCGCGGTCATGGAAGGCAAGTTACTGGGGCATATAGTTTCAAAGAGAAGTATATCTATAGATAAAAAAAGAGTTAAGGCCATTGAACAAATCCCTATGCCCCATAATAAAAAGGGAATGCAATCGTTTATGGGAACCATAAAATTTGTTAGAAGATTTGTACCTGACTTCGCTCAGACTGTTAAGCCACTGCAACAGATGGTCAAGCAAAATGCACAATTTAAGTGGACTAAAATTGAAAAGAATGCTTTCAGTAAAATCAAGACTGTCGTCGCACATGCTCCTTCCCTGAAAAGTCCAGACTTTGATAAAGACTTTATCATGTATACATTTGCATCCGATGATTCATTGGCAGCTGTGCTTACGCAAAAGGAAGATGGGGGTGATGAATTCCCAATATCTTTTATGAGCACTGGGCTACAAGGGGCTGAATTAAACTACCCAGCCATTGATAAGCAAGCTTATGCAGTATTTAAGGCAGTGAAACAATTCAGGCCTTATATATTAAAAAATCGAACCAAGGTAATAGTCCCTTACCCAGCTGTAAGATCCCTTCTTATACAGAAGGAGTTAGGAGAAAGAAGGGGCAACTGGGTGACAGCTCTTCAAGAATACGACCTTGAAGTCAAGCCAGCCTCCATCGTGAAAGGCCAAGGGTTATGCAAACTAATGACTGAAGGCAGAAACAACGAAGAACAAGCATGGGAAGATGAAGATGAATTGCAAGTAATGGATGTATGTCCTTTGTTCACAGCTTCTGAGTCTTGGTATAGAGACCTTGTCCCTTACCTGTAGTCAGGGCTGTTGCCAGAACATTAGAATTCCAAACAAAGAAGAGCCTTGCGTCTTAAATCGACCTCCTATCAACTTCTTGAAGGAGTAATATTCAGAAAGAATTATGATGGGGTTCTCCTCAGATGTTTAGAAAAGGAAGACGCAAAGAAAGTAATGGTAGAATTACATGATGGTCCGGCTGGGGGACATTATTCAGGGGACACTACAGCCCACAAGATCCTTAGAGCTGGTTATTACTGGCCTACACTCTTCAAGGATGCACACGCCCATGTCAGAAAGTATGATGTTTGCCTAAGGTGTGGTGGCAGACAGCCTAAAGGAGCAGTGCCCCTAAAGCCTGTGATGATCTCGGAACCATTTGAGAAATGGGGGCTAGACATTATTGGTGAGATAAAACCGAACTCTTCCCTGCTACACAAGTACATTCTTATTGCAACTGATTATTTCAGTCGCTGGGTCAAAGCTATCCCACTGCGCAAGATAAACGAAGACGAAGTCATTAGCTTCCTACAAGATCATATCATGACCAGGTTTGGAGTTCCAATTTCGTTAGTTTTTGATAATGCTAAATACTTTTCCTCAATTAAATTGACTACATTTGCTCATGATAAAGGGATAAAATTACATTATTCTGCTAACTACTATCCGTAAGGGAATGGCCTGGCTGAATACTCTAATAAAAACCTCATTAGAATTCTAAAGAAGACTGTAATAGAAAACTAGAGAAGTTGGCATTCAGCCTTACCCAACCCCTTGTGGGCTGACAGAGTTACCCCCAAGTCTGCAATAGGAGTGTCACCCTATACCCTTGTATACGATAAGGAAGCCATCCTGCCCCCCAATATCATGCTACCATCTTCCATACTAGCTCAAGAGTCTAGGGGGTCGGATGATGAAGTTCTACAAATAAGAATATACAATCTCCTGAAAGCAGAAGAGGCCAGATCCAAGGCTAGGGAGCGTTTTAAACAGCAGCAGGAGGTAGTAAAAAGATGGTTTGAAAAACATAAAGCGGGGACAAAGGACTTTGAAGTGGGAGACCTAGCCCTCAAATGGGACCATCCCCATGATGAGAAAGGAAAGCATACCAAGTTCCAGCAGTTGTGGGTAGGCCCATTTCAAATCACAACAAAAATTGGCCCCGCTACTTATAAGCTGCAAGATTTACAGGGATGAGAGGAGAACTTGCCAGTTAATGGTTTGGTTCTCAAGCCTTACTTTTCTTGAGTTTTCTTTGAGTTTCTCTATTTTGTATATAAATAAGCTGTTTGGTTGTTTTCCCATCATGTTTTTATTTGGTTTAAATTTGAGTTTACTGATTTTCAATAAAGGAGCAAACCTACGGTTGCATGGAATACATCCAAAATTTTTGGGTTTGATAGATGTTTTGGTGTCAGACTGTGTGGTGCTAATTATATGAAAGAATTTCTTCCAGTATAGCAGTTTTCTTGAAGAACTCTGTGTGCATTGAAGTCCTGCTTAACCCCTGTGAAATAAACCAGATTCGAGGAGTCTAGGGTACTATGTCAAGGCTCCACCCACGTCACATTTAAAATGTTCTAAGGAGCAATAGCCAAGGACCCATGGAAAGAAGCAAGGTGAACAGTGTATTAAATATAAATGATCCCATGCCAAGAAACAAATGCCAAAAGGCAAATAAGGAGTCAAAAAACTCCTATGAAAGCATCATAAATCAAAGCAGATGCTGAGTTACAAATACTTAATTGCCAAAAGATCCTCTCCGTCCGTGGGTTTGAAATTGAAGTACACCACTCACAGAAAAGGACACTATGGGATAGAGGATCTTGAATCAAAATTCAGTAAGAAAGGCATGTAAACAAACTCAAATGGAATAGGACGAAGTCCGAGATCACAAGAAAAGTGCGAAATGGCATGGGAATGAGGAACAAATGGATATTTCTGTTTACCATATGCTCCAATCCTGTGGTGTCCAAAGCTTTTAGCTACCTGAAGACAAAGGTAATAATGAAATTCATCCTCCAGCCTCAGCATAGTTATCTGGACTTGACGATTTTGGTTTCTATTCTCCCTAATTGGACTTTCATCAATGATCGAGGGTACACACTGCTGTCATTTAAGAAATCCATACTGCTGAAAGAATTCAATAGGATGTTTCACTGTCAAACAGTCTGTCACTGAAAGGTTGATCGCTCAGAGATCTAGGTTCACCCGGCAATCGCCAGTTGTTGCACTGCAACTTTTCTCCCCAATTTCTTAAATTTTGGGGCCCCTCCTTTCCATTTAAAGCTGCTCTGTTTTTGTTTGATCCATGAAGGTTTGGTCTTGATTTAGCTTTGTTGGTTTCTGATGATTATTTTGCGGCCCATTTCCAGAGGATGCATGTTTTTAGTTTTTGTTATTGGTCACAGATTCGAATGTGGCTGGCTAGCCAGAAACCTATCTGATCGATTTCCCATTGTCTCTGAGGTGAATCAGCTGGAGTATCGATGTTGAGTATTCTACTACTTCGTTTTTCGGGCGTCTTTTATGTTGAATCGGGGGATGAAATATTTGTCCCGTCTACCGTTGCGGCTCTCAAATTGGTTCAGATTCTGAAGTGTGAAACGATCCGCTCCCCGATGCCCACCGCGTGACTATATATTTTCTTCATCCACTGTTGCGTCCAGGAAATCCATTTCGCTTCCAACACCAAAGTCTCTTTTCTTTCCGCCGTTGCAGCTAGGAGAACCTTCTCCTGTCCAATGTCAGAGCTTCCCGAGGCCCATTTCAGATCTCCCTGCCCAAAAGACTTAATCCAGCCTCTTGTCGATTATAGAGATGCAGCTAGTCATTTTCCGTGGATTGGTAATTTCATTTCTCTTTATTTGTGCAGTTATGTTTTCAATGATTGGCTCTCATTGTTGTTTTCAGGTGAAATCCTAGAAAATGGTGAAAAATGCCACGACAAGAAGGGAGGTGGAACGTTGATGGTAGTGTGACCGAAACCACTTCGAAGACAATGAAAGCGCAAGCCCAAAGGATACAGCAGCTACTTAACCAATCATGAGTATGCAAGAAAAGACAAAAGAAAAGGATATGAAGCGTTGGGGACTAAAGAGCCACACGCTGGGGGGAATGCCTAAGGATAGAGGGTGTGGTTTAAATACAAGAGAGAGAGGACCAAAAAAAGGGGCTTTTTCCCTGGAAAATTTTGTACTATTTTACTTGTAAGAGGAACTATTTCGTTTTGCAAAGGAAAACTGCAATTTTTTCCTGCTGGAGAGAGTGAAGTGTGGAATGTATCAATGCGACTCCATGAATAATGTTGAAGAGGAACTATTTCGTTTTCAGCGATGTTTCATTTACTGTGAGAATGTTCAATTTTATGAACCTATGTTCTTGTTAAATGTTCCTCAGTATCTTCAGGATTTCTTCCACTGTGAGTAATAAGTGTTGTTCATAAAACGATTAGCTATCTGATTGTTTAAAATATCTGTAATTGTACATGTGTCTTGAATGGAGTATCAACTATCTGTAATTCTTCTTTATGCAAGTACAAAATGTATTACTCACTGACAAATGCAAATTCTGCTCCCTAGGGATAGTTTAGATCAATAGTTTATCTTATTGTCGTATGTGATTTAAATGTGTTTTGAGCCATAAGATGAGAGGTAAGAACCTGTGCATCACGTTGTGACAGCTCATTGCATTCTGATCACCTTGCATTTAGTTAGGCACTTTCATTTCATCTTCTAAGTTAAAAATACAAAACTCGGTGGACCGGACTGCAACCGGTAAAACCCTTTGTTTTTGTTACTTTGACCTACGGTAGCCAGACCGCAAACCGGATGGATTCCCTATACCAAACAGTCAACGTGCTAGTTGGGAATGTCGATTGGGGAGAATCCCTTACTGTTGTCACCTGCGAATTTCCAGGCCCCAATAGGACCTTACACCTTTCCTCCTCTAAAGCAATCTGTAGCTGGAGCATTCTAGTTTTCTGGGCTAAGATATGTTCTTTGAATGGCTGGAGCAACGAAGAGATCTGTTCTTGATGTTCCTTTATCAGATCTTGGGAGTGCATATCATTCGCTGTCAAGATGATCTCCTGCTATTCTTCTAGCTCCTCCACCTTTGCCAGCAACTGCTCCTTCTCCTTCTTCAACTCTTGATCTTCGGATTGCACTTGCTCAAGGTGTTCTTGTGTAGTCTCCTGAGCTTGTCTCTCTTCATGTAGGGCCTACAATTCAGCTTCATCAGTCTTCATCTCCCTCTGTAAGTGTTCAAATTTCTGCTTTAACCTGTTTCCTTCCTCTCTCTCTCTTTTCAGGGTATCCTTCAGCTGAGTAGAAGATTTCTTGTATGAGTCTAGTTCAATCATCACCTTATCTATGTTATCCTCTGAAGCATGTAGTATTGCAGTCCCAACCCTTATGGTAATCCTTGGATCTAGGTCTGTTCCTAGCATAACAACAGTATCTGTTATCATTTTTCCAGGCATATCCTCTGCCTCTACCTTCCTTTCCGTCCTTTTCATTATTCTCTTGGTGGTACTATCATAATAGATAGTATTGAAGTTGGGGACTTCTTCACCCTTTTTCTGGATGAAAGGCACTAGCTGGAGCATAGGGGCCATAGGGGTGCTAGCAGCGGGTACTTGAGAGGTCTGCACCTCGGGGTTTTCCTCCTCCTGGGTCTGCCCTACTGCTGTTTCATGAACTGACTATTGTGTCAACTCTATTCTTTCAGCCTCCTGCCTTTGGAGCTCCTCATCAAGCTTTCTCTTTGCTTCTTCAGCTGCTTGTCTAGCTACTTCCTCTGTTTCTTTCGCTGCCTCTTTTTCTATCCCAGCTGCTTCTTGGGAAGCTTTACTTTTCTCTTCTTCTCCCTTCTACAGCCATTCTGAAGCCTCCTTTTCCAACCTTTGAGCTTCTTCATTCCTCCTTTTAATTCCTTCTTCAGCCTTTTTCTGTTCCTCACCTTTCCCACCTATGGTGGTGATTTTCTTCTTAAATCTTCTATTTAGTGCCGTCATGTTTGGAGCATTCCGGAAGACAGATTCTTCCTTATCAAAATAATGGGTATATTTGAAAAACACCTTATGCTCTTTACAGTGCTCTGCTATTTTACCGAGAGTATCATTTCGCCGGAAAGGAATCTCACCAAAATGGAACTTTCCTAGTTCCTCTATGAATTCAGCAGCTTGTTTCACCCTGGTGAATTTGTAGCTACCTAGCCTGAATGGTATAGGAGGGTATGCAGTCTTCTTGTGTTGGAACAAGAAACTACCTATTCCGTCAATGAACACCTGCCTGACTGCCTCTTTATGGACTATATAATTTGTTGCATATTTGGGCAGCAGTAAAGGAGTCTTTGATCCTCCATACATTCGGATGTACATGCCATTTTCAGTGAAGAAATAATCAGTATATTCTCCCATTACCTGCATGGCACCTTCTAACATACAGTCACATTCCTTCTGGAAAATGAGTGTGTAGAGTGGCATAATGAAGTGCTCACAGACCTCTGTGTAATGGCTATGGTACTGGTGAGCCCACATTGGTCTATAAGCGGCGTACACAGGCATTCTTTCCCTGTCCCAGATGCATTTGAGACTGGGGAAGGGCTGGTTACACAATATGCAATCTATCAATATTGAACTCATGTAAAACTCAGACCTTTTTTGAGCTTCTCCTCCCAAGGCTGCGGCCAAGCAAGAGGACAGACTGCTTGACACAAGGCTGGCCCAATTGAAGACTGTTCCTTGGGTTGCCACATGAAAGATAATAGGTATCCATTCAAGCTTGAAGATTCTGCCATGAGCTCTTCCAAAGATCCTATTTAGCATCAGCACTATAAACCAGTAGGAAGCCCTCAATCTCACTGTATCATACTCACCGGTCTGTCTATATCGGTACAGCTTTCCCTGTAAGAGCATTTTCTTAAGAGTTTCCACCAGGTCCATTCTGATGCTGTCCAACCAATTGTCAGATAAGAAAACCTGGGGTTCTGGTAGGTGATAGGCCAATGCCACATATCCAGGGCTAAATGTAGCATAGCCCTATCCTTCAGCATTTCCTATGATCATTGTGGTTGTATTTACATGGGGAAAAATCCATCCAATTACCTCAAAGCATGGGAACAGCTTTGGTCTGGTGGTAACTTTCATGATAGAAGACTTCTCTATGTTAGCATAGATAGATTCTTCTTCGAGGCCCATGTCGAGAACCTCCCTGCGGGAAATCAATCTGTATATGTCACCCCATTTGTACTCGGGCTCAACACCATAAACACATTAGGTGTCTTCATATATGTATTCAGTCTTTGTCTCAACTTCTACTTCTGGTACTTCTTCCACCACTGGGGCCTTCTTATTTTGTCTTTTGGACATGGTGGACTCGACTTCTTCCTGCCACACATAACATTGTAATAGTGAGACATTCAAGGTGCATACATTTACATGGTAGTGTGTAGCATTTTATTCTTTCTATGTATACCATGGCAGCAACTAGTCGATGAAACTAAGATATAAGTTTGCATGACTTGACTGACCAAATGCACACTATTTAGTGCTTTTGTTTATATCTCAGCATGATGCAAAACACTTCTGTATGATATTAAAACATCCCATCAACCATCTTCTAGACTGCAATAAAATTACATCCATATGCAAAGTGCCATTTTCATGTGTTTAATGTGATAGAAAGTATAGAAACAAATGCATGCATGTACAACCCAAAAATGCCCTGACTATCAGAACTACCGAAACTGGTGCACAGTATTCCATGACCTTATCTATACCTAGCATGAAGCAAACTCAGTCCTGTGCAATAAAGTGAGCAATCTAATGTTGCTACATGATACTGAACAATTTATCAATCATATTCGGGCCAGCATTAAAACTACATTACTACGCTATGTGCTATTTTCCTATACGGTAGTATTTAGTGAAGCAACTGTATACATGTACAACAAAAACTTTGACCATTAGACCATTAAAATGCAATGTGCAGAGTTCAGGGGTTTAGTCTAGGTATAGCAACGAAAGAGATGCTTGAAAGTAACTATATGCAGTATGACTGTGCAAGTCACCTATGCTTCCAATACCAACAATTTAACCATATGGCTAGGAAAAAATTAATTACATTAACTCAACCCCACATTCCATTCCCTGCGGGTGCCATTAGCAAATAAATGCACGAGACGGATAGGGGCAAAAACACGCAGAACGAGCGCGGTGATACACCCTCTCACAGGTTGGGGGTTTTGGAATAACAACACGTGGAAAATCTTAGGTCAAACGGCTGCTACTCAAGATTGCAGATCAAAGAAACTGCCTGAGCAGAAAATGGTCAACTACTGGTTGCCGCAATAAACCCTTTTCCCCGGCCGTGGCTTGAAACTGGGCATGAACAGGGTGCTCGGGACAGCACAGGTCAGACGACTGGGAAGCACCAAACCACTTAAGTCTACTAGGGAGATAAGGCCTTCAACCTGCCCCTACTCAACATCCTCACACAGGGGTTTCAGTGCGGACGGCCATCCGCACCAAACCCCCCTTTTTCCTCTCTGCACGGTGCTGTAAACAACAATGATGGGAAAAAACTGGCTGTCCCAACGGTTATACTACCCTCCCGCAGCAAAAATAAGATAATACCAAGGCTCAAAACCTAGCGGTATGAGAAAAAATGACCGGGGGATACCATACCACCATAGAAAACCACTAATGGAAAAGGAGGAAATGACAAGGAGCCTACCTGGAAAACACAATGCAATCAACGTGAGGATGAGCGGGTTGACAACGTCCAAGCTTCCACAGTTTCCACCTGGATGCAAGTATACCAATAGCAGAGTCCTTCAATACCTCAAGAAGACGACAGCTCAATGGCGACAGTGCTGTGCAGCAAAAAACAATAATAGAAAAATAAAAACTGTCCCCGTATATATAGAAACGGACCGCACGTGTGATGACTTAATGGATCAGATGGGAAGAAATTCAGGATCGGAGGGTGAAACTTTAAACCTTTCCACAACATCAGAAAACTATAACATACATCCATCCGTAGTGATGAGCAAAGCAATGACTAAAGATCGAACGTCGGATGCTTATCGGATCGAAAGATGAAAGCCAACACTTCTCTGCAATGGCGGAAGGGAGAACGATAAAGCCTCCGATTTGAAACCAATATCCCACCATGGCAAGACACAAAATCGGAAAGAAAATCAAACGTGAAATCCCGAACTCATTCGCAACGGCGGAGGCCAAATACAAACATCGTCCGTAACGACGTAGAGAGCGATGGAAAAAAGCTTCGATACACAGCCAAAAAGGAAACCAAAACATAAGTCGGAAAGAAAAAGGAAATCAAAACCCGAACTGATCCGCAACGGCGGAGGCCAGGGGAGAAGATCCGTCTGCAGCGGCGGACAGGGAAATAATCATACCTTCCGACGTGGAACCGAAAACCATCTGCAACGGCCGAAAAAGACGAGGCAAAAAACCTCCGCAACGGTGGGAAAATCAAATGAACTAACTTCCAATTTAGAATGTTTCAAATGTGCTTAAGGGCAGCGATAAAGCTAGAACAAAAAATGGATTTACTTCAAGAAATCAGAACAAAACAATGGGTAGCCCAATCCAGCATAAGCAAGCTTTTCTTAAAAAATCTTAGACCAATTTCAAACAGAAAAACAAGCTAATTCAAGCAAAGGAGGGTCCTAAATTTTTTTAGAATTTTGGGAAATTGTTGCAGCTGCAACATCTATATACATTTTCGGTGACGATTTTCTCCATTGGAGACTAAAGAAAATTACAAGGGATCCTATCTTCTTGATTCCAAACTTTCCATCTGATTTTTTAAAAATAATTTAGAGGTTTCTTTTTCCTAGGATGGGCATATACATCCTAAGAATGACCATCCATATCTTATAAAAACTCTCCAAATGCTGTCTAACAATATCTCCATCCATTCTAATATCATGCAATAAGTAAATGATGTATTGTTTTATTAGATGTGGAGACTTTTGCACATATATTTAAAATATTCCAAATTTACTAGTTCATGTTTTGGTCCTTTGAATTTAATATGGACATCCAAATCTGATTGAAACTATAGTGAAGGTTGTGTAAGATGCTCATGGAACCTGAGATAAACATGCACCTATGCTTATTTTACAGGGGCGGTGACTTGGCACACATTTGATTAAGAGTAGTTTGGGACACCATTTGCTCATTCTTTACTTATATATACACTAAAATTCTCCTTTCCATGGCATTATCCACCATTATCTTCAAGTTATTTATGAATTTTCAATCAAATTCAGATGTCTTGGCATGACTCTAGATGAATCGGTAGATAGTTTAATCATGGATGCATGCTTGTTATTCCTATAAATTTTTAGGATTTTTGCATTTGCATCATTAAAGCATAGAAAATAATGATTACCAAGTTACTATAGATACATAACGGCTTACCTTATACTAGTCCTTCAAGTTCTTCAACTGCATTTATTAAGTGCAAATATATATTTGCACTTAATAAATGCAATTGAAGCACTTGAAGGACTAGTACAAGGTAATCCCTTATGTATCTATAGTAACTTGGTAATCATTATTTTGTATGCTTGAATGATGCAATTTTTTTTTGAATATCATCATTTTCAAGCAATAACAACTTCTTAAAGGGTGATATCTCAATGGTAGAGCACCTTCCTAATTATAGGAATAAGGTTGGTGGTTCAATTCCTTCATTCCCTATCATAAATTTGTGACTAAGAAAATGATTGGATTCACATATATACGACTATTAGTGGATAATTTCCAGTATCTTATATCACGACGAACATTTAATCATATTTGGATTAGTCATTAATATGTTATCATCTAGTAGTTTATTTATTCGTATATTTGATCATTAATTGTGGCAATCAATGACTAAATCAATGACTAAATCAATGATTAAATCAGTGACTAAATCAATGACTATCAATGATTAAATCAATGACTAATAAGTCAAGCAATTAATGAATAAGTTAAATATGAATAAGTTATTCAAGCTATAATATAATGGAAATTAGTTACTATTAGTGGTCGAGTAAAAAATAGTCGTTTACAATCGAATTTTTGTCATTTGTTTAGTGATTAATTCATTATTTTGTACTACCCACAGGGGTGTAGACTAACTAGCAAGTGCCGTGTAAATGAAGAAATGTTGTAAAGGAGGTCTCAAGTTCAAATCTCACCCCGACTTATCCGTGCCACATGCTTGCGGGCTGTGTGGACGCACTTGGGGTTATAGTGGCAGCTGACGAGAATGGACCCCATATTTCTTGCATGATATTTCACAATGACTAATGAAAGATCCTTCTTTGAAATATTCCTAACCTCTGAATATAGATTCAAAGATTCTCTTGAAGAGACATCTTTTCCTTTTTTTATATCTATCATACAAGTCATAATTTCTAGATTTGAATTTGTCACTATATCCTTCATGTATTTCTGAAAAATCATATTCATGGATTTCAAAGGCTGGGCCTTTGACCTTTTCCTTCATATTCTTGCTATTAGCTTCAACTAATTTTCCTTATGATTCAATTTTTTTTCTTGTTGGTGTCTTTGAATATTCCTCTACAATATCCATAGTCTCTAAATAGCTTCTTTTACCTGCTATTTAAATTTTGCTTGGAGTTGGAATTATCATTGCTATTGATTTTACTATGGGAGATGGATTCACCTGTATAATTTATGTATACTTTATATCCGACTGATAATCCATTAAAATATCCCTTTAAGCTAATCCCTCCACTTTCTGATGTTCAAAGGATTTATTTTATTCAGTTGCCTCCTTTGAGAGATAATGTGATGTGGATCATAATTAACCTTGGTGAACTTCATAAAATTCATATCCTGCAGAAGACCATCAATCATAGGTAGTGCAACCTTGTTCTTAATGATAAATGGGCCCACTTTAAAAGGAAATTTAATTTCAAAATCCTTTCTAAAATTTATAAAATGTTAATTTTCCATAATCAACTTATTCCTTATGAACTCCAAAGAAAAAAGTCTAGGCGCTAAGAATGTTGGTAAAATGTATGGTTCATGGACAAAACCATAAACTCTGATTATAGTGTGTTCCTTTAGAAAAACCAGTATCCCACCTTTCTGTCAGGAGAAAATTGCAATACTTCCTCCATCTATGTGTTGGAGTCATTTACCCAACATGCACACTTATTTGGTCAATTTTGGCGTATTTACCCACTATCCTGAGTTTAATTGACTTACTTGGAATCAGATGAGCACACTATGACATCAACATGACCACACTCATGACCTCCTTCAGTCAAGGAAGCCAACTAAGCCTTCTCCTTCATTTGGGGAGGTTAACTGGGCTTCCTCCATTAAACAGGGAGCAATTCTGGGGTGATCTGAGTGTCATAAATGCACCTAATTGCTAACTGATTGTTGTTTCACCTAACATTCAGTTAAGATGAGTTGTGAAGGAACCTCCATTCATTATTTGATTATTTTGGGCCAATATTTATGAACTGGAGCTAACATTGGTGCCTACAACCACTTCTGATGACATGTGTCACTTTAGTTAACTCCATCGGAGCTACTTGGATTTATGGATGCGCTACCTCCTTTAGTTGTACATGCAGTTACATGTGATGAGTCACTTTTAGTTAGACTCGGTCATCTATTGCACTTCGATTCAGTTAGGACTTAGTGTGAGAGTTAGTTATTGATTAGTTCAATGGTTAACTATGTGTGCCGATTGTGACTGACATTCAGTTAAGCTACACCCGTTCATTCAATTCGGACATATTTCAGAATTCAAATTGTCTTGGAATTTATGCACCTTGCATGACCATTGTATTGTACTATCATTATTTTATTGATTATATAGAGCTACAACATTCTATTGCAGTACCATTATGCCATTTTCATGCTTAATTATCTGAAATATCTTATGAGACTATGTTTTAGTCCCTAGATTACTGTGACAGATTAATATGGTATCAGATCTCACAGTGGGCCAAAGCTCATTCTCTCAAAAACATGGTTTTTTATGGATCTTGCATGAAAAATTGAGCAAAAGCTCAAATTCCAGCACTGCACCAGAAGCAGAAGGTTTACCACTTAATAATCCAAGTTAAGGAACTATTGATCAAGCTTGCTTGATCAATTATGCTGGCTGTGATGAAAACCAGAAATGTGCAAGTTGTTCGAACTAATGGTGAATTTATTGTTTTGATTTGCAGGTTTTACAGGTTCACTGCATTCTCTATAATAGTTTGAAATGGCTTCTCCCATAAATATTTTGACTTCGTTCAATTTCCATCAATGGAAAGGAGACATGGAGATCCAACTATGTGCCAAAGGACTCTACCAGGTCACTATGGACACAGAAGAAGAGCCTACTCATGTTATAGATAAGGCTATATTTTTGAATAAGAAAGATGAAGCATTTGATTTCTTCTGTCTCTCTATATCCAAGGATCTTCTATTCCATCTCTCTCGATTGAAGAATCTGAAAGAGATTTGGGACCATATTGCCTCTCTGTATGGAAAACATGATTACTTGAGGGTTTATCAGCTTGAAAACGAGTCGATGTCCCTTCAACCTGGAAATTTCGAGACCCTTAATGATTTTTTCACAAAATTCAAGCATATAGTCCTTCTGCTGAAGCAGTGTGAAGTGAAGAAGGAGCATGATCATCTCATCCTGGCCATTTTCTTAAAACTTGGAGCTGACTATTCGATGTTTTTTTCTACATTCTGTGTGGGGAATATCACAACCCCTTGATGGAAGATGCCTTCATTCAATTCCCTCATTGAGTCCCTAACAAGCGAGCATGATAAGCTTGTCCAGATGGGGATCATCAAATCCTCCCATGATCAATCCCTCTTTGATTTAGGACACAATGATCTAAAGTGGAAAGGAAAGCATCAAAAGAAATACAAAACCAAATTCAAAGCTCCTAAGCCTAAAGTTCAAAACCAGTAGTAAGAAGAGCCTTTTGGCTCGAAGAAGAATAAAAACAAAGGGCATCATGGGAAGGAAAAAGTTAAGTGTTCATACTGCGGGAAGGGATTCCACCCCAAACATGCTTGCATGAAAAATAAGCTTGATGAAGCTACTTCTGAGAAATAACATAAATCTTTCGGAGGAAATAAAATCATGATTGGGAATACCAACATGAAAGAGGTCATGCCCTCATGGAAAGCACTTCGAAGTCCAAGGATCTACTCATAGATTATGGAGCTTCAAACCACATGATGGAAAAAAAATACTATTTCTCTTCCCTTGACACCAGTAAGAGAATTCCCATCCACATGGGATATGACTCTACCATCATCTCAAAAGGACAAGGTACAATAAATCTTGAGCATGGTTATTTTTCCAATATTTTGTATGTACCATCTCTTGCATCAAACCTCCTGAGTGTCTATCAAATGACCCATATTGGAGTGCCCAAGATAGTATCCTTCATCCTATATGATGTATAAATAGCAGAACTTGAGTCAAGGAAACTTGTGGAAAAAGGATTAGCAAATCACCATGCAAAATCCTATGAGTTCTCCCACTTTGTCGCTAATGCAAATCCCACTGCTCTGCTGACTCATGGAAATGAGGTTAGTAGGATCTGGCATGAGAGGTTTTTCCACTTGAACTTCAAGTACTTATAGAAATTACAAAAAAATTCCATGGTTGAAGGCCTCCCGGTCATCAAAGCTACCACCAGAGTTTGCAAAGGCTGTATTTTGGGAAACCATCCTGAGCATAAGTTTGATCGGGGAAAGGAAAGATGAGCATCAAGAATCTTGGGGCTGATTCGTTTTGATATCAGTAGACCAATTCCCATCACATCCTTGAATGGATCTCGGTATGTTCTCACTTTTATAGATGATTTTTCTAGATATACATGGGCCTTCTTCATCAAGAAAAAGTCAGAAGTCTTAGAAAAATTCATTGAAATAAAAGCATTGATTGAGAATGCACATGGGAAAAATATCAAAACTTTGAGATCTGATAATGGCGGGGAATATATCAGTAATTATTTTCTGCATATATTTTCTGAAAGTGGTATTTAGATCCAACATTCAGTCCCCTACACTCCCCAGCAGAACGGTGTACCAGAGAGAAAGAATCGGTCTCTCAAGGGGATGACCACTTGCATGCTAGAAGCCAAGAAGTTGGATGCAAATTTATGGGCCGAGGCCATGAATTTTACTGCATACATTCAGAACAGAGTGCCTCACTCATATATGAAAGGGAATACCCCTTTCAAAGCCTACTTTGGAAACAAGCCGGATGTGTTGAATCTCAAGGTCTTTCGGTCCACTGCATGGGCCTGAATTCCGCATGATAAGAGGGCATATTTGCAACCGCAAAGTATTGAATGTTTGTTTATTGGATATCCTGATGAATCTAAAGGTTTCAAGCTTTTGGATATCAGAACAAAATAAATCATCATTTAAATAAGTGTCCATTTCGATGAGCCTCTTCAAGAGGTAGAACTAGTGAAGGAGAAAATTGCTAAATTTCCTTCCTCATTAGAGGAAATTTCAATTTAAAATGGGCCTTCCAAAAATAATAAAAATTCCATGTCATCATGTATTAGCCAATCAAAATGCTTTAAAATTCAAAAAGGGAGCACCTCTTAAACAATTTTTTAATGAAAATTTGGGGATAGGTATGATGTCATCATCACGTTTTTTCAAGTATTTTTTGTTTTTGGGGTAGCGGGGACCATAAAAAGTATGCCGAGTGGGTACTCGTTGGATGTGGAATTTAATTCCACATCCAACGAGCTCTCTCGATCAAAAAACATAGGGATATATGTCGAAAATACGAACAAAAAAGTAGTTTTTTCTTTTTTTCCTCCAAAATTAATAAAAATTGTTTTATTATTTTAACTATTATTTTATTGATTTTCCTTAGGAGGCCCATTTTGAGTTGAAATTTCCTCTAATGATTCTACTGAATATTTGGATGATGAAATTGGGGCTGTTGACTCTGATTTGGAACCTAAGTTGGAACCTCTGATATCTGATATTAGTGACCAACAAGAATCAAGTTCAAGTTCAGAACCTGAAGTGCAAACATATCACCCAACTTGGGCTAGACAGACACTTTCTTCCGCCGGTGACAACTCTTGAAATCTTGATGATCCAAGAAGAAAGCGGTCCGATTTCCAAAGAGTAGGTATTGTGCTCTCTTGTCATGACTCTTTTCTATCTGAAACTTGTTGTTTAATGATAATTTCAGATCCTAAGTCTTACTACCATGCTCGGAAATATTCTAGATGGAAAGCTGCCATGGACAAAGAAATGAATTATATTCAAAACAATGCTACTTGGGATCTAGTTTCTCTTCCCCCATGGAGGAAAATAGTTCAATGCAAGTGGGTGTTTTGGACAAAGGTTGCTGATGATGGTAGTACCTACAAATATAAGGCAAGGCTTGTAGAAAAAGGATTCTCCCAGGTCCAAGGTGTGGACTATCATGAGACCATTGCACCAGTTGCAAAAATGAACTCCATCTGCCTAGTTTTGGCAATTGCGACATCTAAGCAGTGGGAGATGCATCATATGGATGTTAAGTCTTCCTTTCTACATGAAGATATACATGATGAGATATACATGAAGCATCCCAAGGTCTACATTTTAGATTCAGCTTTGGTTAGCAAATTAAAGAAGTCATTATACTGGTTAAAACAGGCCCCTAGAGAGTGGTATTCCAAGATAGATTCCTTCTGTTTGACCTAGGTCTGTTTTCCATGCTTGCTAGGATACTTTATCATTTTAAAGGAACTTTTTTATCCTTGATATTTGATTTTCTTTTACCCTAAAATGTTTTGGTTTGTTTTGATTTCATGTTTTTAATATTCTAAGTATCTATAACATTTAGATATTAACCTATGCTCCTATAGATCAATTAAAGTCTTTTCATATTTGCAAAGGTAGGATTTAATGAGGTATTGCTTATGTTTTCACAAGTTAGAAGCGCATTTCATCATTCAAATGCATGCACTTTACCAGGATTGCCGAGGTTAGGGTTATGTGTAGGGTTATAAAAAAAACCATGCAGCCCCATAATCAAGGTTTTTCTACAAGATGATTGTGATTATGTTGGAGCAATCGCTACATATCTAATTTTCTTTTTGAAAGTAAAGATCATTGCAGAAATTCAGAGTGGGAGAAATTAAGGATACCAACAAGTTTGATTAAGAAGAAACATTTTATACATGAGCCAGCTATTACCATCATTGGAATGGTAGATAAGGGGAATACAAGTGTGCTGTTAACCAACATATTAGAGGCTTCACTACTGAAAGGATATTGGTTTCAGAAAGTTTGAGAAAGTGGAAATCCATATGCATTGTTGTTAGCTTTATCTTCAGGTTGTGCCACGGTTACTTATTCAAATATAGCCATCATACCAATGGGGTCCTTTCTTGAGGTTTTGAAGAATATGAAGGCTGACCTTAGTGGCAATTTTAATAGTTACTCCAGAAATATGGTGTATGCAAAGTGGATCCAAGAGTCTGTCATATTTTTATCAAGCATTTCTAGATTTCATGGAAGATTAGCAGTTGACTTTCGGAGTAGTTTTTGATCAAACAAAGATGAAAATAGAAAAACCAAAACATGGGTTGTTTTTAAGATGAGATGATAAAATAACCTCTTTTTATTTTTCAACAGTCATCACAGTTTAAGAATTACAAGTGGTTCTTTGAGACCGTTTTTCCCATAATTTCGCCCAAATTCGCCTCCTATTAAAATGTTAATTCCACCGGCAAAACCTGTAATTAGTTAGGATTCACATACAAACAATGTTACAGCAATAGGATTACAGTGTGATGGAAAGTAGATGTATTCAAGTTCGAAATATGTTACTATGAAGGTATGGGATCTGAAAGCTCTAGGTTTCCAAAGAGAATATGAAAGTCGGGCTGCTGTTAATACTATTATCTTACATCCAAATCAGACAGAATTGATATCAGGGGATCAAAATGAAAATATTCATGTGTGGGATCTCAATGCAAATTCTTGCAGTTGTGAATTGGTTCCAAATGATAGAACTGTAAGGTCATAGATAGTGATGTATCAATTAATGGAACATCTCTCAAATTATGCATCTTTAAGTCTAGAGGTTATGCTAGAGCATTGCGATTGTATCTGCAGTATGCCGAGGATGCCAATGATTGCGATATTGAACCAGTTTCATATGAGTTTTTTTATACTCAAACATTTATATTATATGAAGAAGAAATTGTGGATTCAAAGGCACACGTGACAACAATTCATTTGATTATAGGGACTCTACAAAGCATGACTGTTTTTGGAGTGGAGAATAGAGATACTTTAATGCATAAAGCTACAGGGTACTCGACAAAGATTCTTAAAAAGTAGGAACAATGCAAAGCTATTTATGTATGTTCTCACCTTTCCTAGTTTGAAGACGAGGGTGGAGTAAAGGATGGATAAAGATTTATACTTTGTCTTAAAAGGGCTATAAGTATAGCTAATGCTGCTCAGTAAATGGCTAATGTCACGAAAGGAAATAGTGGACCTGCGACTCTTTTGTTGAGTTACTTAACAAGTATCTATATTTCTTTGAGAAGGAAAATCCATAGATCACGAGCAATCTTATTCGAGATCTTATAGATTTTATTGCTACCGAAATGCAAAGTGAGAGTGTCACCCAAGATCCATCTGTGGATGCATTTTTTGTAGGTACCTTGCGATATGTTCAGTTCCAGAAGCAAAGTTATTAGATGAGACCAAAGATATTATCAGTAATGTAGAGCAGAGGAAGCTAGAAATATTTGAAGGGATTTTTGTTTTAAATGAATAAGGCACATGCCATAGTCAGTTGTTACTTTTTCTATTTTTAGTAGACTTAGATCCAAAGAAAGTGGATCTAGAAACAGTTTATTTAGAAACCATTTTTCCTATATATTGTAAGATTTTGATGAACAAGAGGAGACACACATGGGAGTCAGTCCCGGTAGACTATGCAGACATTCATGTTTACTTCTGTAAGAACTTATTTTGCATTTTGAATGACTTTTAATACATTATATGGAGCTATGCCTTTGATCTAAACTATTTTTATATTCTTTAGTTCAGTTTGAACTCTTCATGTTGTGAGTGTTGTGTAGATGTTTTCTATATTTCATTTCATGTATGAATGTGAATATTAAATGCTTACTAATATTTGGAAAGTGTTTTCAAATACCAGTATTATTATATATGGGCTATAGATACAAACTGTGTGTTTCTTGTTTGTTTTCATATATATTTTAAAGATTATCTCATGTACCTCATGCTTGTCTTTTGTTGTTGCAAGAATCTTGTCTTTTACATTTGTATTTCTGAAGTTTTCAAACATTTTCTTCTTCCTTGTTATCCCTACCCTTTTGATTTCTATTGTTATCCAAAAAAAAACTATAAAAACAGTCTTTTATTTGAGGTGCATGAACACTGCTAACCCCATATTCTAGGTAGCAGACTTTAGGGAAAACATCTTTTGGTGACCATACTGGGGAGGAATCACAAATTCTTCCTTGGTTTGATAACGATTTGATGCAGTCTTTGATGGTGAACAAGGGTTGGTTGCACACTTTAGACTACAATTTTTCACCGATGACTTCACAGAGGAAGGATCTATTGGCGAGTCCACCAGTTCAAAATGTCAAAATCCATGGAAGCCATTGTGGCTGCAAGGTTTGCACCTTTCAATTTTTTAGTTGTTCCATATTTTTCAAATAATGTGCCTACTATGGATGAATGGGGATACTTCCTTCCAATATTTAGAGGAGATGACTATGAACAACCTGCACAACACTTGATTGAGTTTCATCAATGCATGGACCATCTCGATATTCATCATGAGGATGTATTGTTGAAAATTTTTATGTATTCTTTGGAAGGAAATGCTAGATAGTGGTATTGATCTCTTCCTACCTCTAGTATTTCATCAATAAAAGATTTCCATGTTTCCTTTTATGTTTATTGCAAGATGATTTATTTTGCTAATCTCCTTTTAGAGGACTATTGTGAGCAATTTAAGTCAAGAAATCTCTTATTAATAATGATCAAAATAGTTTTTCTAGAGAAATTTATGAAGAAGTATTTCAAGAAAAAGAAGTCCATGAGACATTTAGCAGTTTTCAAGATTCAAGACATCATGATCAGCATAGCCTTACTAATGAAATTCATGAAGAAATATCTCATTGTGAAGCTCAATCCTTTATTGAAGAAAACATTGAAAATCACACTGTCTATGAAGATTTGCGGGACAATGTTAAAATCTGTGTTGATGACAATCTTATTGTAAATTCAGTGAACATGTTTAATAATTGTTCTCACAACGAAATAATTGTCCCATTTTTTTACGAAGATCAACAATAATAAATTATATTCGAAGTGTGCACTGACTCTTCTATTTCAAAGAGAAAATTTCAGGATTATTGTGATGCTCAGGGTGTTGATAGTTATGATGCAAAGGATATTATATCAGTTGTTTTCGATGCTCCAAATATTTATGAAAATCAGCCTTGTACTGAAGGAATTATTGTAGAAGAATTTGGTTCAACTAATTTTAGTTTTTTTCATGATGATATGATGTCACAAAAAACTTTTGAAGATTGATTAAATAAAGAAAAACATGAACCTTTAGCATCATCATTTGAATATTATCAGGCTGCTCCAATTTTTGATGAATATGGTGATGATTTAAAAATTCAAGATCCAGATGGATGTGATGAAGCTGAATCTAATCAACAAATCTATGAAGGCATTCATTTCATTGTTCATGAACAACATGAGTCGATATATGCCAGCTATACATCTAGTGGTAGCATGGAAGAGGAAGATCATCTTGTTAATTTTTAGAATGACGTTGTTATTGATACTGTTGAAGGAACTTGTGAGAAAATTTAGGATAAATTTGATGCCTTTGATTTCCAATCCATGGAAAATATTCATTCTCTATTTCCAGCAGAACAAATGAAATATCATTTTGCAGTAGAGGAACAATGTCACTTTTTGTATCAATTGGAAATACAACACAATTGGGAGGATCTAGTGGTGATTTACATGAATTCATGGTTATCAGAAAGTTTTAGCTCTTTGGAATTCAGAATCCAAGAAGAATATAAGTATGTGTTGCAAATAAAATTTCCTCTACAAATGTTAAAATATTCTTTGATTTGTTTTTGCATGCTAGAACTTGTTATAATCAGTTGGATGCTATCATGGTTTCAGTGGAAGTATGATTATACATGATTAGTTTGTTTCTACCAATTAGAAGTAGGAGTAGGAGGAAGAATAAGCTCGCCATACGAGGGCGTAGATTATTTTCAATGTATTGGCTTGCAGTAGTATTTTGTTAATTCAGAGGTGTGTGCTTAGAGTTTGAGAAAGTTTCATAGATTTGGTATAAGACTCCATAGCCCAATGGATACAGCACTGGAACTACAGTTCTTGGAAAATCACAGGGAAATTCCATCCCCCAGTTTGAGCCAATGTTTGACCTAGGTCTGTTTGCCATGCTTGCTAGGATACTTTATCATTTTAAAGAAACATTTTTAGCCTTGAGATTTGATTTGATTTTGTTGGAATATAATCCGTCAGGATTATATTTTGTAAATAAATAATTATGTAGGAAGCTAAATAGTTACATAGGAAGGTGAAAAGGTTGATGAAGCTCAACCAACACATGTAATATATAAATGTATGCATTAGCCATGAATAGAATCGAATCGGGAGTTATTACCTATCAGTGGTATCAGAGCAGGTTCCTGCCATAACTCCTGGCTGCATTTCAGTCCTGGCATTTTGCCAAATTCGTTTCAGGATGCCTACTCCGTTAATCTGCCAGTCGTATGCATTGTATGCGTTATTCTCCTGGAGACCTGCCTAACCCTAATTTGTAACCACGCTCTCTCTTCTTATCGTTCCATTCATCATTCTATTGTGTGTGTTGCTTGTTATGTGATGAGAACCGTGGAGTATAGTGATCTGTGATTGTATGCTGCGTATTGAAGAGGAGACTGTGTTCATAGCAAGAGAGCCTACGTAAGAGAATTCCTAAGTGAAGAGACTACCTGCGTGAAGAGACTACCTGAGTGAAGAGACTACCTGCATGGAGAGAGCCTGCGTGAAGAGACTTCCTGAGTGAAGAGATTGCCTGCATGGAGAGAGCCTGCGTGAAGAGACTGCCTGAGTGGAGACTACCTGCGTGGAGAGACTGCCTGCATTGGATATTGATATACTGATATATGTTGAGACTGAAGTGTTGAAGCTGATGCATTGAGGACTGATGCATTGAGACTGCTGTGTTGAAGCACCATTGCTGCAAGCTTTTTCAGAGCTGCGTGGAGAGACGTTACCTCTGGCGCCGATTTTCTGAAGAGACGCGACCTTTTGTTGAGTATATATGCTGTGTTGAAATCTCTTGAAAAGTTGTATTCTCCATTGTGAAAATAGTCTATTTCTCTGCTTGTAACTCCACCATATATGAGCTGCAAATTCTGGTGCGTCTGTCGAGTCTATTGCTTGGAAGTGCATAAAACCTAATTGTTAACCCTAATTTTATACGTAGACACTTCCATCCATCCCTAACCATAATACTGGCGTGACCTACCTATATGTATTCAATATCTTGAATCCTTTCCGTATAGGTATAATTGTATACGTCGAGTTGTGTTGGGAAAATGTTGTCTGTATGATGCTGTATTAATGAATTTTAAGGTGGAAGTTCTATTGAAGCCTGATAATTGTGACCTATCCATCTTCCTCTCCACTCTTAAGTTGTGTCTTGCTCTTGAAATTTGCAACCACAACCTTGGAAGTTTTGTGTGCTATTATATCCTCCCATCTACGACTAGAGGACACTAACTTAGTTTGCATAAACTTGAACTCTTTAGCTGCGAATGACCTGAAGTATTTGGGATCAAATTTTGAAGCGACGGTGAATGTGAAAATTTGCGGGTATCATTCCTACAATGTCCATCATTTGGTGCGTTCCATGTTCTTAAGGCTCAACCAACACTCGCTAGACCAGATCTTTCAGCATTTATCTTAGTAAAATCGCGTGGAGTACCCTCGTGGATATATGCTGATTAGTGCACTAGTGGAAGTGTTGTGCGTAAAGAGTGCCATCTCTTGTGATCCATGTAGAGAAAAATACTTTTGTTTCCTCTCTATGTGGGAGATATTTATGAATCCAATACCTGAAGCTACGTTTTGAATATGAGATCAGGCAGGTAGGAAACATTCTGACAGGAAGCTACTTTTGTCTTTGTGTGATTTCTGCCTATTTGAATATGAATTTGATGCTGCGAGTTTGAATTTAACCCTGGAACATTGCTGGGACATCCTTCAACTATCTGCAAAGGTTCATTTATGTCTTTCTAGAGATTTCTAGACTAAAAACCAATGCACAGTGAGATAAATATGGATAATCGAAGTTATAGTTTTCTGGAATTTAACAAACGAACCTGTCCAGAGTTCTTTTGTTTGTTTGTTTTAGAAATATTTATAGAATCTCTTTGGCTAAGCTATTGTACTATGAAGACCGTTGGCTGAATATTCACACCATTACCAATTGCATGAATACCCTGAAGGCTGCTTTCTAATTTCTATCTTTTGAAGCTGCGAATTGATACCGAATTTCTTCTCTTGAATTGCTACGAATTGAAGCTACGATACTGTCATTGTTGTTGGGCTAATAGGGCAGACCCGGGTTTCACCTTTTAACTTCGTACCAACAAAAGACCCACGGTGTTGGCCCTTTCGGCAGCAGCCTGTGAACAGGCTACAGTCTCACCCGAAACAGCTATGGGGTGCCGCAGAATCAGGTTTCTGCAAACAGAAGAGAGATTCTTACTGTACCCTTAGTATTTAACTATTAATAATTACTTAACACAATGCTTGTATTATCAATTATGCAGCTTCATGATTAGGTAAATAAACAGTTACTTGCACAACCCTTATTTGGGAATTCACAGCGAAGCTAGTTATTAACAACAATCTTACTTTAGCAGTTATTTACTTAACAGCACATAAAATATAATAACAAATCACACAAATGAACCACAACACCAGATGTCACATGGTTCACCCCCAGTGTAGGGGCTACGTCCACAAAACTGCGCTTTATTTAACTCTTTACAACTAAAACGACAGTTCTGATCTGCGCACTCAGCTGCAGAGGTCGTCCACGCACACAGCTGGGACTTAACCTTCTTACAAAAAACCTTATACAATCTCTTATCTTCGTATTACATTAGCTTCATAAGATAATCATTCCAGACCTAACCCTACTTCTTTACATAAGTGCCTATTTATATAGCGCACTGTTACAAAACCATGGTTTTACACCATGGGCACCCAAAACCCTAACCCTGGATTTAACCCAAGGGTTAATTACAAAAAATGGGGTTCGACCCACCCGCGACACCCCTAATACTATTTTAGGTTGTAACTCTGCTTACACTTCTTCAAAAACTGCGGAGTTACCAAAACTAAGGACCTTTAGGGTCGGAGCCCCAACAAGCCCCTAAGACTTTCTTGTGGCTCATCCCGGGGCACTCTGCTACTGTTTTGGTGGTTAGCGAAACCTTGTGTGATACTGACACCCTCCCTACTTCTGTCAGCTACTTGCTTCCATCCTTCATACTTTTTATGCTGAAGAAGGTCTTCCGGATCCATCTGCAACCCCACTTGTTACTCTGTCTACCGAACACTTGACCATCCACAACTAAGGGTCCCGAAAATTGTGTGTCAAGCTGCATAAGACAAATAGCCATCGTGTCTCTGTCAAACCAGGAAGAGGCATGGCGAGATCCTCCAGAGTCTTATTATGAGGCCTTATGCCTTTCGTCGCTCCTCGTTAGAGCAAACTTCTGTCTTCCTTCGTCTGAATTAGAGTAAAATTCTTCCTTCCTTTGTACCTTCGTCGGATAGGAATGTACTGGCGAATTAATCTGAAGGTTCTGCAACCCTCTCTCTTTGAACTCTTGTACCAACTCCTGGACTTCACAATTGTTTGACATGGCTCCAACTGAGCAAATCAAAGAAGTACTTAATGCGGGAGTCGCAGGCCGATGCAGTGCTTTATAGAATCCTGTAACAAAATCTGTCATCATGGTGCATTAATGACACCAAATTTGACGGGATGCTGGAAATCTTATCCACATGGTGCCAAGCTTTCCCCTGAAATCTCATTATTACAGGTATGGAGAGTGGTGCTCGTGCCGATGCCGCCGAATTTATTTTGTCCCATCCATCGCATTTTAAGCTGTGACGCACCTTGGACCTTCGACATAACAACTACCCGTGACTGCGGCACAATATTAACCCTCGCTCCTTACTACCCCATGCGGTACCCATATTTCAACTGTTCATGGGGTTCAGACTGTCCTTCTTAGAGCTACTGCTGATTAGGGGGTCCCAGCCTGTCCCTATATTTTTTCAGATGACTACCATTTACCATCGAGGGTAAAATTTCTCCATTCAACTTAGCTAGCTGCACTGCGCCACCATCAGTACCTTTCTGTACTATGTATGGTCCTTTCCGATGTGTCTTGAACTTACCTGTGAATTTCATGAATTTGCTGTCGTATAAGGGCACAAGGTCACCTATCTGGAATTGCTTCTTTTTAATATGTCTGTCATGCCATGCTTTTTCTCTAGCCTTCTGTACTTGTTGTTGGAACCCTGCAATAAATCTGTATTCTTCTAGTTCTGTTATCTGGACTAGCCTTTTACTCAACATACCTGGGTCATCCATTTCTGTGAAAGCAGCTATTCTGAGACTAGGAACAATATACTCCATTGGCATAACTGCTTCTTGCCCATAAACCAGCCGAAAAGGTGTGTGACCTGTTAGCTTCTTACAAGTGGTTCTATAAGCCCATAACATTGTTGGGATTCTGAGATTCCAATCATTTCTATTAATATTACAAACCTTGGTCAGAGCCTGCTCAAGAATCTTATTGAAGGCTTCCACAGTTCCATTTGCTTGAGGATGGTACGCAGTACTCTTCTGGTGATATACCTGGAATTATTCGGTCAATGCTTCAATAGTCTTATTCAAAAAGTGTGACCCTTGGTCACTCATAAGAATTCTAGGACATCCAAACCTTGTTAAAATATTGTCAAAGATGAACTTCGCAGCTGTAGCAGCACTACAATCCTTGACTGGTTGAGCTTCATCCGGATGAGTAAGGTATTCAGTTGCTGTAATAATATACCTTGCGCCCGATTTCTTTGCAGGGGGATTTATAGGTCCAACAAAATCAATAGCCCACTTGTCAAAGGACTGTAGGGTTACCTATGGAACGAGAGGCATCTCATCTCTCCTGGATGGTTTTCCTGTCCTCTGATAGATGTCACAGCTGTGGCAGTACTCCCTGGCATCCTTATGAAGTGTGGGCCACCATAACCTTGCTGTCAGAATCTTCTGTGCTGTAGCTTTCCCTGCATAATGTCCTCCCACTGTGCCAGAATGTGCCTCAGCCAAAATCAAGGGTTTCTCATGCTCCAAGACACATCTGCGTAGGATTTCATCTGGTCCCATCTTGTACAGTTGTCCTGCTATCAGTGTAAAATTAGCAGCCCGAACCACCAACTGCTTCTTCTGCTGTGTTGTCATCTCCAAGGGTGCAAACCCTGTAGCCAAATACTGAACAATGTCCTGAAAGTAGTCATCGACCATCTGGATAGCGAATAACTGAGCATCAGGAAGACCTTCATCTAAGCTAGTAGGCTCTTCCCCTTATTCGAGCCTCGACAGATGGTCAGGTCCCAAGTTAAGTCTTCCTGGCTTAACTATAATCTCAAAGTCATATTCCTAGAACAATATTAGCCATCGACATATTCTTCCTCTCAACACAGGCTTGTTAACCAAGTATTTCAAAGCAGAGTGGTCCGTGAACATTTTAAAGTGAGAACCTAACACATAATGTCGGAATTTTTGCAAAGCGTATACCATAGCTAAACCTTCCCTTTCTGTCGTAGTATAGTTTCTTTCTGCTGTGGATAATTTGTGACTTGCAAAGGCAATAGGGTGGTCAATATTACCTTCACCTGTCTGAGCCATTACTATGCCCAAAGAAATCGAGGAAGCATCAACATGCACATGAAACTCCTTATTCCAATCAGGAAATACTAGGATAGGGGCAGTTACCATCTTTTCTTTTAGGATATCCAAGCTTTCTTGACACTCAGGTGTCCATTCAAACTTATTTTATTTCTTCAATTGTTTCTCCATCGGGGCTGTGATCTGGGCGTAACCTTTAATAAACTTCCTGTAGTACCCAGTGTGACCAAGTATAGTGCATAGTTGCTTGACTGACTTCGAAGGTGGCAAGTTCACGATAATTTCTATCTTCGCTGGATCCACCATCAATCCTTGCTTACAAACAATATGACCTAACAGGATTCCAAAGGGTGCACAAAAGATGCACTTTTTTAAGTTCAAGGAAATCTGATGCTGTCTACACTTGTCCAGCATAAGTCTTAAACTAGTTATGTGGTCTTTTAGTAACCCAAAAATAGTCCAGTCATCAAAATACACTTCTAAGAATTTATGTATAAAGTCTTTAAATGCACAAATTACGATTCGAGAAAACATGGCAGGTGCATTCTTTAATCCAAAAGGCATAACTGTGTACTGAAAGGATCCCATTTCTGTAGCAAATGTTGTCTTATGCCGATCCTTTGGGGCAATTCTGATCTGATGGTAACCTGAAAATCCATCAGTAAAAGAGTATACTTCTTGACCTCCAACATTATCAAGAACTTCATCTGTAAAAGGAGTAGGAAAGGGGTCATGTAGGCACGCATCATTTAGCTTCCTTAAATCAACACAGATTCAGATTTCACCCTTAGTCTTCTTTTCTTGGACTACCATCGGACTAACCCATTCAGATTCTTCAACAGGCTCAATAATTCCTGTGGCAAGCATCTTATCTAACTCCAGTCTAACTTTTTCCTTATACTTGGGGTTCAGCCTATACGGGCGCTGTTTCACAGGATTCACATCAGGTTTCAATGGGATCTTTATGACTCCTATATCGCCAAGGATACCCTTCATCTTAGAAAACTTCGTCGGAAATAGGTCTTGATACTCGTGGAGAAGTTGGGTCACTTTGCTAACCATTTCATCATCTCAATAATCTCCAATTGTAGCATACTTGGGGTTTTCTTCTGACCCAATGTTTACGGTCCTCGTCTTCAGAGGTTGAGTCACTTCAGGTGTTTTGACCACTGGTCCGCGTACTTCACAGTTTCCTTCTAACTTCGGAATATTAATGTTACGTGGATCATCATCCTCGTTAATTGCGAGGTTGTAACATTCAACTGCATTAGCTTCTTGTGCTGCCCAATCAGTTTGGTATTCCCCTATTTCTTGGTCATCAAATATCTTAGTATGGATCAGTCTAACAGCTGCATCTAAAGCAGGACAAACTTCATTAACAGAAAATGTAAGTATAAAACTATCAACAAGATCATCCCATCTTACAGTACCGTGTCAAAGCTCGACCTCCATGTACCATTTTTTTGCTATAGGTTCCAAGGTGTGCACAAACTTATGCACCCATTCCTCGCGAGGTACATGTTCCCATGCTGCATAACATTGCTTCAAATGTTCCTGGGGACTATTCTGCCCATTGAACTTACTTCGCACCCCTTGAGATTGGTCTAGGAATTGGAGGCGTAGAAATTTCTGGCAAGCTTCCCAACTGTGAATATACTTCCGGTGGCCTTTCCACCATCTCGCTGCTGTAGCTCTTAATGCTACTTCCAGAGTCTGCATTCTCTGTGATTTTGGCACTTGTTCTGAGAACTGTGCAATGAATTTTCCTGGACATGTCAACCCATCATATGTAGGCAAGTCTCTGGCCTGTGCACTAAGGCATCTAAGAGATTTGGTAATTCGTGCACATCGATGGCCATGTAGCTCGTATAAGCGATTATGCCAACTCTCTAGACCATCATCTGAGTCAGACATGCAGGAGCTATCACATTGCCAATCCATTACACCTTCGGTGTTAGGCTCGACATAATATTCTTCTTTAGCTATGATATTATAGATGTGGTCTAGAATATCCTGATCTTCCTCTCTGACTGGCTCCGTATATCTTTCTCCTTGAGAAGGATCCAATGGTAGTATAGCTCTTAATCCCTTCCCTTCAAAAGTCATTTGTCTCTTTTTAAGATTGATAATTGCATCACTATCTATTTCCCACTCAATTCCTAGAAAAGCTGGATAGGGGTTACTGTCATCAATGATCTCAATAACTTCAAAATCTGCTACAGTACTGACTCCATCTATATCCACTGGTACCCGAGGAAATCTTCCTAAAGGTACAATCCTCTGCTGATTGGCTAGTCTTAACTGTATAGGTGACCAATCAAGGGTAGGTTTTCCCATTTGTTCCCATGTTTGCTTAGTTAAAATATTGACTTCAGAACCCGAATCTAAAATAATATCCTTCATGTCGTACTCTCCTACCTGAGCATGTAGTCTCATCTCTCTTCTAGTTCTTCAAACTCTACTAACAGCTCTTTCGCTATCAGGACTTTGATGAGGTTCACAAGAATGAATAACTTTTTTTAATTCATTTAAGGCATTCTGATTTCTTAACAATTTGATGCAACTCTGTAAAAATGATGACAGAGTACTTACTTGGCCTTGTGAGTCTTCCTGGGATTGCAGCTGCTGATGCTGCTTGTTTGGTGCTGGTAAGTCTGAATCAACAAAGTATTGTCTGGCCTCCAAAAAAGTTTCTTTTCTCATCGAACATCAAATGCTGGAGTCTTCTCTATGGCCTTGCAGACCCAAGCTTCGTCAGGCTGCTTCGCCTGACACTGCGCCTCTATCATAGCTCCGCTTCTTGTAACAACATTAACAGCTGGGATCGGTCGTGGCTCGACAACAATCAACTGGACACTCAGACTAGGTTTGCTATTTCTTTCTTGGATTTTAGCTAGTAACTGTGGGCACTGCTCGATGACATGATCAACTGCTCTGCAGTATCAGCATGTCATGGTTGGGTTTTTACAGTCTCGAGCTAGATGTCCTGCCTGATTACAGTTATAGCAAATAACTTGACCTCGACCTCCGCTAAGCATACCACACCCACGGCCTCTAAAACTACCTCGACCACCTCGGTAACCATATCCATCATTTCCTTGTGCATCCGGGTAGATCCTATAAGTGTCGTAGGTCCTCTCCCTCATAAGGTCAAAACTGCGACATTCATCTTCATTGTGGCCAACGGACTTACAGAATTTACAGTAAGGGTTCTGCGGGACTTGAACATACCTCTGTAACAGATAGCAGTCTTTCGGTCGATGCTGGCTAGTAGTTCGACAGATCTCACAGTACAGAACACTAGGATTCAACGGGTTTGGTGCGCCGGTATTCAAATTGTTTCTCAGTGCCGGGCACTGGTCCTTGTCGTGGCCTTTTGTTCGACAACGTATACACCATACCTCTTCGTGGGCGGCTTTCCCTTTTTTCATGTCGCGAAGTTATAAATCCATCTCCGTGAGCTGCGCTTGAATTTGAGCTATGCCAGAATTATCTTCAACAGGTGCAGTTTCAAGCTTTATGGCAATCTCTAAGGCCTCTTGTTGATCAGCAACCTTCTGTTGCATGAGTGGAGCTCTGATGTGGGGTAATAATGCTGCGATAAACCACTCCTTATGTTGTGCTGGTCCAATTGTGAAGCTAACTTGGTCAAGCAGAAATTTGAATCTCTGATCAAAGTCCCATACAGATTCACCTCGCTGCTATTGAATCTCTTTTAACTCAGTGATGCACTGCGATTCTGATTTAGGTTTCTTAAATTCTCAGATCAGTGCTGCTTTGATGTCAGCCAAGACAGGATTCTGCGTGCTGGAAAACTTCATAAACCAAGTTAGGGCTTGGTCTCTGAAATAAGTGATCAGCTGCGCTCGTCGAACATCTATGTCTGTAATATTCTTCACGGTCCACACAGCTTCGCACAGAAACTAGAACTGTTCTGGATCTTCTGACCCAGTTCCTTTAAAAACCGGTAGTTTGATGTCATCATGAACATGGGCCATCTGGGATCTAGGGGAGGAGTAAGGGTTTGAACTAGCTGGGGAAGATTGACCTATGACACGGATACTCGGGCTAGGGTTACTTTCAGACTGCGACAAGTTCTCAGGGATAATAGGTCTCTGCTGCGGGGTTATCAGAGGGTTTCTAACAGAGGGGACCTCGGCGGACTCAGAGGCTTCAGAGCTTAAAGGGGTATACTCAGTGGAGGATCCAAGATCTCTCTTATATCTTTTTCCATTTCGCAGCAAACCACTTTGCTCGTCGCAGTCCCAGTCACTTCCAATCATAGGTTAGGAATACTAGATCTAACAATCTGATTCGATAAGCAAGATTCCTTTTTCAGCCAATAGTATTTTAATATTCAAGCTAAATAGGTTCAAGTACTTACCCCTTGGTCCTTTGAAAAATTGTCGTTCAGCTTCGCTAAAGGAGGTACTTATGTCGACGGCGAACTCCGTCACAAATGCTTCGAGAGTTCGTGTAGTCCAAAAATCCACAGCTCGCGAGATCGCGTTGTTCACTCTTTTCAAGATAATGATTCTTACGGGGGTCTAGGGAGGAGACTGGTTTTCTTGGAATTTCATCCTCCTTTCTGTTAACCTAGATAACCACTGGTGCAACTCTATGTGTATAGAACCAAAGAAAATTTCATGAACATCAGAAAAAATGTACCTTTGCAAAAATTGTTCCGCGCTACGACGGGGATCTTTATTTTCTTGTTCTTCAAACTTCAAATAGGTCGCTTCGACCTAATCACCAATTTATTTTACAGAGGGTCGCCAAAACATAACCCTTGAGGTACGACGTAGATCTCTCTTCAATAGATACTGAGTTCAACCGGCAACAGAACCAATTTGTTGGGCTAATAGGGCAGACCCGGTTTTCACCTTTTAACTTCGCACCAACAAAAGACCCACAGTGTTGGCCCTTTCGGCAGCAGCCTGTGAACAGGCTACAGTCTCACCCGAAACAACTATGGGGTACCGCAAAATCAGGTTTTTGCAAACAGAAGAGAGATTCTTACTGTACCCTTAGTCTTTAACTATTAATAATTACTTAACACAATGCTTGTATTATCAATTATGCAGCTTCGCGATTAGGTAAATAAACAGTTACTTGCACAACCCTTATCTGGGAATTCACAGCGAAGCTAGTTATTAACAGCAATCTTACTTTATCAATTATTTACTTAACAGCGCATAAAATATAATAACAAATCACACAAATGAACCACAACACCAAATGTCACGTGGTTCACCCCCAGTGTAGGGGCTACGTCCACAGAACTGTGCTTTATTTAACTCTTTACAACTAAAATGACAGTTCTGATCTGCACACTCAGCTGTAGCTCCCTTCAGTCCTCAAAGCTGCGCACACAGCAGCAGGCCTCTGCGCACACAGCTGCAGAGGTCGTCCACGCACACAACTGGGACTTAACCTTCTTACAAAAACCCTTATACAATCTCTTATCTTCACATTACATTAGCTTCATAAGATAATCATTCCAGACCTAACCCTACTTCTTTACATAAGTGCCTATTTATATAGCGCACTGTTACAAAACCATGGTTTTACACCATGGGCGCCCAAAACCCTAACCCTGGATTTAACCCAAGGGTTAATTACAAAAAAGGGGGTTCGACCCACCCGCGACACCCCTAAGAATATTTTAGGTTGTAACTCCGCTTACACTTCTTCAAAAACTGCGGAGTTACCAAAACTAAGGACCTTTAGGGTCGGAGCCCCAACAATTGTATCACTTTAAAACTTGAATTTGAGATATTAAGATTGTAAATCACCTTTGAAAAGACTGTAGACCTACAAGGTTATTTTTTTTTTTCCTATTATCTCATTCTCTTTGTCATATTAAGTTCATTATTGTAAATTACACTAAAAGTTGCAAAAGATGCAATCTTTGGCATCAATAGTTGGTGCCACTCTCTATGGCAAAGATCATTCCAAAGGAGAAAGCAGCAAGAGAGGAAGAGGAAGAAACTTCAGAGGTAGAGGAGGCAGAAACAACTTCAGCAAAAGATCATATTTGCAGTGCAAGAGTTGTGGAAAGACTGGGCACACATCAGATCAGTGTTGGGCTTCATGGGACTCCATCAAAGACAAGCATAACCAGAAGAAAGATGATAATAAAAATCAAGATGCTAGTAAATATTCTAATTCTGCTCATTGTATTGTTGCACATTGTAATCTTGGAATTAATGAAATGACTTAACTTTCATCTTACAAATATTATTGGCTGCTTGATACTGGTGCAACATCACACATGACATTTAGAAAATATTGTTTTGAAGAACTTAATGAAACAATAGATGGCATAGTTTACTTTGGAGATAAGTCAAGTCTTAAACCAAAGGGAATGGACACCATTCGAATGAAGATGCCTGGATTCCCTAATTTCTTGTTGAATAATGTTCTTTATCTTCCAGAGTTGTAGAGAAGCCTGTTGTCCTTGGCGGAGATTCGACAGCGAGGCCATTCCATCCACATGTTTGATGGAATCGTATAAATAAGAAAGTACTCTGACAACCAAGTCATCATGACTGGATACGAAGATGGGAAGCTGCTGAAGCTAAAGGGTTCATCTGCAAGAGTTCAGAACTATGCCTACCTCTCTCAGCATGGAGAAGGTAATTTTTCATCTAGTTCATTGTGGCATGTAAGATTTGGTCATTTAAATTATAACAGTCTTCATTTGTTGAGAAAGAATGGTGTATTTGGTTTTCCCACCATTCCTAAAGAGAAGAACAAATGTGATGCATGTATATTAGGGAAACACAGTAAGCTACCATTCCATGAATCTAATTTCAGAGCAAGTAGGAAATTAGAAATAGTGCATTCTGATTTATGTGGCCCAATGCCAACTCCTTCTGCAAATGGGAATAAGTATTTTATGACATTTTTTGATGACTACTCAAGAATGTGCTGGATTTACTATTTAAAGACAAAATCAGAAGCATTTCAAACATTCAAAGACTTTCATGCATTGATAGAAAAAAAAGCACAATAAAAAATTGGTACACTTCGTATTGATAATGGGAAAGAATACACTTCAAATGCTTTTGAAGATTATCTTCGCCAACATGGAATTGCACATCAAACTACAGTTCCCTACAATCCTCAACAAAACGGTGTAGCAGAAAGAATGAATAGAACCATAATGAATATGGTTCGCTCAATGATGTTTTTCAAGAATGTAAAACTAATGTTTTGGGGTGATGCAGTAAAACGTGCAGCATATTTGAGAAACAGAAGTCCCTCAAATGCTCTTGATAAAAAGACTCCACATGAAATGTGGTTTGGCCATCTCCCTTCAGTCAGGCATCTCAGAGTTTTTGGTTCCACCTGTTATGCCTTGATTCTAAAGGAGCAAAGAAACAATCTTGGTGCTCGAAGCAGAAAATGCATTTTCCTGGGGTACGAAGAATACTCCAAGGCATACCATCTATATTATGAGGTAAACAAGAAATTTGTTATTTCCAGAGATGTCATTTTTATTGAGACTAATAAAAATGACCAGTCCATTGAGAGACAGCTTGATCATTTGGAAAGTTATCCTCATCCAAAGACATATTCAGAAAATGAATATGAAATTCCAAACCTTGAAGGGGGGATTCCTATTCTGGATCAACCTTTGGAATTTCCATATGAAGCACCAACTCCCCCGCATGAAGAAGTTCCTGCTACTTCACTTGAACAAGAGGTTAAATTGGATGATGTGATTGAGAGAATTGAAAGACTCTCAATCAATGATGAAGCACCACCAGCTGATCAACCAGGACCATCATGGAAGATTCCTAAATGGGCCACAAAGACACTTGAAAGTGTCCATCCGGATGAAGTTGGAAAGACGGGAACGAGAAGTTCGAAAAGACATGAAGATGGAGGAGGAGCAAATAATTCAGGTGATGACATGGATGTATCATTTGATTGTGAATTTAATTTATCTGCTAACTTTGAACCAACTTTCTTTGAAGAAGCTTCTGCTCGAGTTGAGTGGAAAGAAGCTATGTAGAATAAGTATGATGCACTCATGAAGAATGGAACTTGGAAGCTGGTTGACCCTCCAGTTGGAACCAAACCAATTGGCTGCAAGTGGGTGTACAAGAACAAATACAGATCAGATGGCTCACTTGACAAGCACAAAGCGAGGCTTGTAGCAAAAGGCTATGCATAGAAGGAAGGAATTGACTATGAAGAAACGTTCTCTCCTACAGCAAAATGGGCTACCATCCGTACCTTACTCTCTTTAGCTGCTCAGAAAGGGTGGAAAGTTCATCAGATGGATGTGAAGACTGCTTTCTTGAATGGAGACTTGAAAGAGAATGTCTTCATGTCTCAGTCAGAAGGCATTGTTGTGAAAGGAAAAGAACAAAAGGTATGCAAGCTTGTCAAATCCTTGTATGGCCTAAAACAAGTGCCTCGCGCATGGTATGAAAAGTTAACCGAGCATCTTTTGAAGTTAAATTTTGAACATTTTGATCTTGATGATGCAACACTGTTTATAAAGAAAGTTGGAAGATCTGTTGTGTATCTTGTGGTGTACGTAGATGATCTTTTGATGACAGGGAACAATGAGAGCTATATAGCATCCATAAAGAAAGATTTGAAAAAGATCTTTGAAATGACAGATATGGGACATCTCCACTATTACTTAGGAATTGAAGTCACTCAACATCCTAAGTACATATTCCTATCTCAGAAAAAATATGTTGGAGAACTACTAAAGAAATTTTGCATGACAGAAAATGAAGCTCACATCAAGCGAAGGAAAAGAATTTGAGGATGTGACCAAGTATCGACAACTTGTAGGAAGTCTTATCTACCTTACAACAACTAGACCAGATATTTCTTATGTTGTTGGCATACTTTCAAGGTTCATGCATAAACCTTGTGAAGGACACTGGTCAGCTGCAAAAAGATTTCTAAGATACTTGAAGGGGACTCAAGACGTTGGAATCAAGTACTCTAAAGTGGATGACTTCAAACTTATTGGGTACTCAGACTCATATTTTGATGGCGATAAGGAGACAGGAGTATCAACTTCTGGATACACTATGAGTCTTCGATCAGCAGCTGTCTCATGGAGATCACGCAAACAGTCAGTTCCAGCAGATTCAACAACAGAAGCAGAATATGTGGCTATAGCTGAAGCAACGAAAGAAATAGTATGGCTCAAGAAGATACTTGAATATTTTCAAGAAAAACAAGAGAACTCCACTCCATTATTGGTTGACAATACTTCTGCAATCAAGCTGGCTAAGAATCCTAGATTCCATGATCGAACCAAACACATCAACACAAAGTATCATTTGATTCGACATCATGTAGAGGCCAAGACAGTCCATCTTCGACATTGTTCCACAAATGATCAAGTTGCAGACATCTTCACCAAAGCGCTTGGATGAGAAAAGTTTGAGAGATTCAGAAACATGCTCAGACTTACTAACACCCCTTCGGATTAAGGGGGGGATTGTTGGAATATAATCCGTCGGGATTATATTTTGTAAATAAATAATTATGTAGGAAGCTGAACAGTTACATAGGAAGGTGAAAAGGCTGATGAAGCTCAACCACCACATGTAATATATAAATGTATGCATTAGCCATGAATAGAATCGAATCGGGAGTTATTACCTATCAGATTTTACCCTAAAAGGCTTTGGTTAGTTTTGATTTCATGTTTTTAATATTTTAAGTATTTATAACATTTAGATCTTAACCTATGCTCATATAGATCAATTAAATTCTTTTGATATTTGCAAAGTTAGGATTTAATGAGGTATTGCTTATGTTTCACACAAACTGGCAGCGCATTTCATCATTCAAATGCATGCACTTTGCCAGGCTTGCCGAGGTTAGGGTTATGTGAAGGGTTATAAAAAAAATCATGCAGCCCCATCATCAAGGTTTTCTTACAAGCTGATTGTGATTATGTTGGAGAAATCGCTACATATTTAATGTTTTTTTTGAAAGTAAAGATCATTGCAGAAATTCAGAGTGGAAGAAATTAAGGATACCAACAGGTTTGATTAAGAAGAAAAGTTTTATGCGTGAGCCAACTATATATTACCATAATTGGAATGGTAGATATGGTGCATACAAGTGTGTTGTTAACCATCATATTGGAGGCTTCACTACTGAAAGAATATTGGTTGTAGAAAGTTATAGAAAGTGGAAATCCATATGCATTGTTGTTAGCTTTATCTTCAGGTTGTGCCATAGTTACTTATTCAAAGATAGACATCATACCAATGGGGTCCATTCTTGAGGTTTTGAAGCATCTAAAGGCTGACCTTAGTGGTGATTTTAATAGTTACTCCAGAAATATGGTGTATGCAAAGTGGATCCAAGAGTCTATCATATTTTTATCAAGCATTTCTAGGTTTCATGGCAAATTAGCAGTTGAATTTCAGAGTAGTTTTTTGTCAAAAAAATATGAAAATAGAAAAACCAAAAAAAGGGTTGTTTTTAATCCGAGATTATTTAAAATAACCTCTTTCTGTTTTTCAACAGCCATCATAATTTAAGAATTACAAGCGGTTCTTTGAGACCATCTTTCCCATAATTTCACCCAAATTCGCCTCCTATTCAAATGTTAAGTCCATCGGCAAAACCTGTAATTAGTTATGATTCCCATACAAACAATGTTACAGTAGTAGGATTACAGTGTGATGGAAAGTAGATGTACTCAGGTTCAAAATATGTTACTGTGAAGATATGGGATCTTAAAGATCTAGGTTTCCAAAGAGAATATGAAAGTCACGTTGTTGTTAATATTGTTGTCTTACATCCAAATCAGACAGAATTGATATCAAGGGATCAAAATGAAAATATTCGTGTGTGGGATCTCAATGCAAATTCTTGCAGTTGTGAATTGGTTCCAGAGGATACAACTGTAAGGTCATAGACAGTGATGTCTCAATTAATGGAATGTCTCTCAAATTATGCATCTTTAAGTCTAGATATTATGCTAGAGCATTGTGATTGTATCTGCAGTATGCCGAGGATGCCAATGATTGCGATATTGAACCAGTTTCATATGATTTTTTTTTTTACTCAAGCATTTATATTATATAAGAAATTGTGGATTCAAAGGCACAAGTGATAGCAATTCATTTGATTATAGGGACTCTACAAAGGATGACTATTTTTGGAGTGGAGAACAAAGATACTTTAACGCATAAATATACAGGGTACTCAGCAAAGCTTCTTAAAAAGTAGGACCAGTGCAAAGCTATTGTTGTACAGAAATAAACACCTTATAACCGAAGCTTTGGGGTTACCAACATACTCATAAACTTGCAGGCAATCGACTCTAGAGTACAGAAAAGGAAATAGGAGGATAGAAAAGACTCAGCCGATACACGATGGTTGATCCTAGCTTTGTCCTCTTCCGCTCTACTTCTCCTCCAAAGCCTTCTGGGATGCTTCTCCTTCACCTGTCAAGAGAAAATCCTCCAAATACAAGATAATACATGTATATAAACAGGTTATATAAATCATATATAGAGTGCTTAATCATAAGTATTCATCAAACCATGATACATGAAAGACATTCAAGACATATATGGAAGAAGGATTCTCTTTATTAACAATAATGAATGAGTTCAGATTACAACCCAACACATAAGACAAGGACTCCTCTGCAACCAAAGGATTCTGAGTTTCCACTACTCCAAAGACTTCTGAATAGACTCCACCAGCATAACTTTGCTCTCCAAGTATATGTGATCAATACCCTCCCCAAGGCCTTTATTTATACTTGGTGAAATAAGGCAGTTTCGAGGGTTGAGGAGGTTGAGACAGTTAAGGTGGTTATGGTTAAGGGCTTAACAAGTCTCAGATAATCGTGATTTATTATTTTTAATGTCGAAGGAAGGTGTATGCAGGTATGAACATTGGAAACTCGCGTATGGCATGCGAGTTGCTATAAGGGTAACCCACGTACAAATCTGTACGCGAGATGCAATAATCAATACTCATGTACAACACGCAAGTTGCATATAGGAAGAGACACGTATAGAACTTGACATATTTAAAGGTAAAAATAACCAGCTATATTGATGATAAATGTAGTTCATAATACGCCCATCTATAGTGTTTTAGGCAACCCTCAATCCATAAATGGCCTTTTGTGTGCAAACATAAGGAATGTCGGCACTCGAACGGAGAGATGCCATATAGGTGGATAACAGATGCCCCCTAATGTGTGAGGTCAGAGGGAAACGATGGCCGAAATACATTACAATCTTTATCTTTGGAGAACTCAGAAATCCAATGGAGCAGAGATAGTACCTTAAACAAATACATAGTAATGTCATATACAAAGTCATATCTAAGGATGCTATGTTCAATTTACTGGAACACTAGCTCCTTTACAATATTTGAGTACATCATATGATACGGGGATGAAACCACATATATTACAAAGGTGGATCGAAGCCACAATATACAAAAATGATGAGTCTTCAAAGATCTAGAAGCTGTGTATATGAATAGAACATAATCTTGCGCAACTTAGTCCATAGGTGAGGAACTAAGGTCTTCATAAACTATCCCAAAGAACCAGTACAATCCCAGCCATGTGAATAAAATTAGGTTGAAGTCGAACATGGAAAGGATTCAACGGTTTGTCAATCAATAATTAATAATTAACAACTGAAGCAAAGGAATTCACTAATGAGGGAAGTGAATCCTGAGGTACGATCATCAAAACTCTAGGTCTTCGTCATCAGGAAGTACTGAAACGGAACCATACTATGATAAGGAAGGCAATAGATCCTCCAATGGATCACAAGAGTGACTAGGAACTAGGTAACAGAAGGGAGACACAATAGATAACAGATATAACAATGATGGGATCAGGATATAGATCAAACATTGGGTGAAGTCCTTGAACAATGAGCATGACACAGAGATGACCCAAGGCAACAGTTAACTTAGAGATAGAACAACTAGAATTATATGTCATGTAGGAGACATGATCAGATTCGCCAAGTATAACGAACAAGAGGAGGAGTATGAAACTCAAAGTAATAGCTGAACAAAAAGTGATCACTGAAACATGGATATCAGAAAAGACAAAGAGTGCTATGTTTAAGGAGGACATGCTGCCAGTATTGAAAACAACAGAAAACTTCTTCCTTACCTTCCCTATTAAATTTTAACAAGTCCAGGAAATTTAACTCGGATCCCTCTTCATTTTTTAACAAGCTTAAAGAGACGGGAAAATAATGCTTGATAGTGTCATTGATTGGTGGATTTAATGAGCCCGAACTAGTACATGCTCAACTGGTGTTTTCACATTTAGAGAGTCTGAAAACTCCAAAGAAGACTCCAGGGGGGTCCTTTTTCGTCCAATTTAGTCTTCTGAGGCTGAAAAAGTATAAAACACACCATAGAAGAACTCTCTTAACTTCCGTAGAAGAAAAGGTGAACCTTTTTCGTACTTAGTCAGGGAGGTCCGAAAAAGGTTAAATTACCACCTACCCAATGCTCCTTCCAAAACAACATAAAATAGCTTGAGTTTTACGAGTGTGAAGGAAAGCAAGATCACTCGAAAAGATCCATTTGATTACGAGAAATGGGGCTTACAACAATAAACTCGTTGCTTTGTTCTTAAGTGTTTAACGAGCATGACAAAGACACAAAGTACACTCGGAATATTTTTTATGTTTAGGTCTAGAGCACAAAAAAGAGAAAACTAAGCTCATACCGGGTGTTCCTCTTCCATAAATTTAGTCCCTCAGGTCCGGAAAAGTGATAAACCTATACCTAAGAATACTCTTCTCAATTCAAAAAGAAAAGAGAGCGATCCTTTCTCGTATTATTCCGCATGGTCCGAGAAAGAGATAACCTACCACCAATGCGGATGCCCATTCACATATTCTTAACGAGTTTGAACGGACGAGTTAACTTGGTAGTCAAGTCTGTTTTGAAGGAGTCAGACCTGGACCTAAAGAAACTCCATAAGGACGAGGAGTCCTATAAAAAGATAGCTTGTAAAAAGATATTCAAAAGAAGCTCTAATTGGCGTGAAAAATAGCTAAGAGGATACCCCTGTACCTGAAACAATTGCAGCATGAGTACCATAGAAAAATATGGGCTTCGAAGGAAGATACTCATGAAAAAAGGGTCCTATCCACGGAAGAACAATGGTAAAAACAGGGAATTAATGGTTTATAATACCATAGTCCGTGGAAAAATGTTGAATGATAAGGTTAATGTGGATTGAATAAAGATGCCAAAAATGTATTGGAAATGACAAAACCACCATATTGGAGCAACAACACTTTATAATGGTGGAAAACCTGTTTCAAAGAAAAAAGAAATATGGTATTAGTTGAATGGATTTTCAAACTATAGAAAAAACCTACCTAGAGAAATAAAATTTCTATAAATAGTTGAAAATCAAAACAAAACTCACCATTTGAAATTTTTAAGCCATAAAAAGCAAGTTCTTCCCTCTACCTTTGTTTGATCATTGTGGACAATCCAACCGATGAAATCAAATTCCGCAAGTCGCAGGTAAGCCTACACCCTGAGCTCTTCATTTTGATCCTAGCAATTATTAATTTAGAGTCTGAATTTCATGTTGAAAAACATCCTGAAGCATGTCATGGCATGTACACGGGTTCACAGTGTGAAGATTCTCATACACGCATTCTGTACACGAGTTGCCTTAGGAAGAGATGCGTACAGAACTTGACATATTTAAAGGTAAAAGTAACCAGCTGGATGGATGATAAATGTAGTTCATAATACGCCCATCTATAGTGTTTTAGGAAACCCTCAATCCATAAATGTCCTTTTGTGTGCCAACATAAGGAATGTCAGCACTTGGACAGAGAGGTTCCATTCAGGTGGATAACAGCTATTTATGTATGTTCTCACCTTTTCTGGTTTGAAGATGAGGGTGGAGTAAAGGAGGGAGAAATATTTATATTTTGTCTTAAAAGGTCTATAAGTATAGCTAATGCTGCTCAGTAAATGGTTAATGTCACGAAAGGAAATAGTGGACCCGTGACTCTTTTGTTGAGATACTTAAAAAGTATATATATTTCTTTGAGAAGGAAAATCCACACATCACGAACAATCTTATTCGAGATCTTATAGATTTGATTGCTACCGAAATGCAAAGTGAGAGTGTCACCCAAGATTCATCCGTGGATGCATTTTTTGCAGGTACCTTGTGATATATTCAATACCATAAGCAAAGTTATTAGGTGAGGCCAAATATCTTATCAGTAATGTAGAGCAGATGCAGGGAAAAAGATTTGAAGGGATTTTGGTTTTAAATGAATAAGACACATGTCATAGTAAGTTGTTAGTTTTTCTATTTTTAGTAGACTTAGATCCAAATAAAGTGGATCTAGAAACAGTTTATCTAGAAACCATTTTTCCTATATATTGTAATATTTTGCTGAACAAGAGGAGACACACATGGGAGTCGTTCCTGGGAGACTGTGCAAACATTCATTATTAACTCTGTAAGAACTTATTTTGCATTTTGAATGACTTTTAATACATTATATGGAGCTAGGCCTTTGATCTAAACTGTTTTTATATTATTTAGTTCAGTTTGAACTCTTCATGTTGTGAATGTTGTGTAGATGTTTTCTATATTTCATTTCATTATGAATGTGAATATTAAATACTTACTGATATTTGGAAAGTGTTTTCAAAGAAAAGTATTATTATATATGGGATACAGATACAAACTGTGTGTTTATTGTTTGCAGTCATATATATTCTAAAGCTTATCTCTTGTACCTCATGCTTGTCATTCATTATTGCAAGACTCTTGTCTTTTACATTTGTATTGCTGAAGTTTTCATACACTGTATTCTTCCTTGTTATCCCTCCCATTTTTATTTGCATTGTTATCCAAACAAAACCTATAAAAATAGTCTTTTATTTGAGGTGCCTAAACATTGCTGACCCCGTAGTCTAGGTAGCAGACTTTAGGGAAAACAACTTTCATCTCTCGCAAAACTTCCAAAGGTGTAAATCAGATCTGAATGTGTATCTACAGCAGTATGATGGTCATTTGGTTATCATTGTTTTATATGTTGATTATATTTTTATTACTAGTAGAAATGTTGCTTCCATTTCAGTCATAAAAACTGCCCTCCATGATGCATTTGAGATGAGCAAATTGGGGCTCTTGAAGCAAGTTTTGGGGCTTGAAATTGCCAAAAATTTTGATGGGATCATGGTCACTCAGTATAAATACATATCATACCTATTAATTAAGTTTAACATGGATGAATTTAAGGCTGCTCCATTCCCTTTCCTTTCAGGTATCAGCCTTGAAGAAGGAAAAAGCACACCTCCGATGGACTGCACTATCTACTGCCAGCTGATTAGTAGCTTTCTTTACTTAACTCATTCTCAGCCTGATATATGTTATGTCATGAATTTTGTATCAAGATACATGGGGAATCCTCATGATATTCATTTGAAGGAAGCCAAGAGGATCCTCTAGTATATTCAGGGCACCAGGACCTATGGCATTCACTATACTGCAAACTCTGAGCTAGAGTTGGTTGGTTACACAGATTTAGATTGGGAAGGAGATTCCATTGATCAGAAGTATACTTTCAGATATGTATTTATGTTTGGTGGTGGCCCTATTTTCTAGTCTAGCAAAATCCAGGCCACCATTACATTGTCTTTAGCAAAGGCCGAGTACCGTGTTGATGTATATGTAACTTCGGAATGTATTCTTCTATGTATCTTATGCATATTGTACCCGATGTTTATTCTAGGATGTTCTATTATGTATTTGAGTCATGTTGGCATGCCCTGATGTTCCGATCGGGAGGATTAATAATGTAAACAAGTCTTGTCAAGTCATTAGGTAAGTCCCCACAGTTTCGGGGCACTTGAGTTGTTATACACTGATTAAGGTGTAGGCTCGAGTAAGTAATTGTTGGTTGAGCCTACGTGTGAAAATGCACTTCAAGTGAACGGAAGAATATAAATAGAGAGTGAGAGTCTCTCTATTTATCACTTGCATAACACATCACTTGCTCTCTCAAGTGTGGCACACTAGTGGAGAAGGAAATATACTAGGACTAGAAGACTAGTACTGTCGAGAGTGCATCCTACTGTTTTGGGGTCTTACATCTTGTGGTGATTCTATCTTTGAGGAATTTGTGGGGTTTTCTACATTTATGGTTTCCCCGATCAAAACTCTTTGTGTCTCTTGTCTCTTGTGGTGTGCTTATGTTATTGATGTGCTTGTTATTCTCTCAGTGAAAAGATCCTAACATCATGCTAGCTTAAATGTTGAAAAACTAACATGGTATCAGAGCTAACCTGAGAACAAGACACTGTGCAGCTATGGGAACTAGGGCTTCCTAGTTTGTGGACCTTCCTCCACATATTTTCATCAAAATTAAGGTGGAACAACTCTCCTCCTTAGGGCGCATCTTTCTGTCGAAGTGAAATCTGATTCCGAGCATTTTCAGTCTTCGATGCGGAAATTAGGGCTTTCTACAGAAGAGGAATTTTTGAGTGAGACCTACATAGGATTTTTATCCTCATCAAAACCAAATTTTAGAGACCTGGGTCAAGAAATTTGGTTGGGTAAAACTCTGGGAAAGTCAAACCCTAGTTTGACCCTGAGCTAGAAAAAAAACCCTAAATACTAAAACTGCTAAGTTTTGGTACAGTCGCTGTATTCTGAGATTGGAAAAGTTTCAAATGCTGAAAATTTCAGGGTCCAAATATAAAATCATGGTGAATCCTGTGTCCAAAAATCAGACTCCGATTCGCTGTATTCCAGGAAATATGATCTCTCCAAGTTAGGGTTCCAGCCTCTTCCAGAATTCATCTGTAAACAAGACATCTGGGGAGATATGCAATCTCTTGGGCTACAGAGGTCCAAATGGAATTTCTGAAGATGTTCCTGAAAGGTAATGGAATTTAATTTTGGTGGTCCAAATATCAGACTCAGAAGATGAACCAGTGACACGTGGCATGCCATACAACATCGTTGTTTTGATCAGTCTTGTAACAGGTCACGTTGGGAAAAGGATCATAATCCCAAATGGTGAAACCAATTATGATAAAAACTATGGTTTTAGATCAAGGACATGTGAGGTTACCTCAGTATGAAATTTCAGACACAGAGGATCAGTAATTTTGGAGATATCACAGAAATAGTAACAAGAATTTTTGTAGAAGAAATTGGAAATCTAGGACTTCCTGTTCCGGGAGCTTCCCTCTACTGTTTTCAGAAAAGGAGTACATTGGATAGCTCCATTTGAAGAGATATATCTATTTATCCAATCATATCTAAAAGATTCCAAGTTTTAAAAATTAGGGTTTTTGTGACAAACCCTAGATCAGCTAGCTCTGGAATAAGGACGGACACCTCAAATCGGTAAGATCTAATCCTTTTCTATTTCCCTTTGAGGTTCTCATTTCAATATGATATATCACAACAACTTGATGATAATCTTGGTGAAGTTGACAACTTCCAAGCATAGAAGTATTTGATTTCTCTGAAGAAAATGGATTGGACACCTACATGAGTATAGAGGTTCCCGTTTCAGAGGGAGACGAGGTTAGAAGCCTTTCACAAAAAGGAGTTGGTCAAGGCCAAAGAAGACATCATGCTCATGCTATAGAGGATGATTAACCATCCAGAAAGAGATCCAGATATGAGAGTGAAGATTCTTCAAGCGAGGATGAATATGTTCTGATATCAGCTCTCACAGGAAACATTACTCATGGAAGTGATGATTGGCTTATAGACAGTGGGGCTTCCAAACATATAACGGGATTCAAGGAATCCTCTGTAAGACTATTAGGACATGAATCACCTCACAAGGTGAAACTAGGAGATAACTACCAATATCCAATAAAAGGTAGTGGGGAATCTTCATACAAGCTAGACTCTGGTAAGTCTCTAACAACGAAAGAAGTATTGTTTGTTCCACGACTCAAGAAGAACCTTCTCTTCATTTCAGCATTGATGCAAAAGGAATGCGGGTTGCATTCATAGATGGTCAAGTCATCATGTGGCCAAAAGGAAAGATTATCGATGATGCGGTAGTGATTGGAGAATAAGAAGGAGGCTTGTACAAATTGAAGGGCCATCCAGAACAAGCCTTGATCCATGACATAGTAGAGCTAAATGAGCTTTGGCATAGAAGGCTTGCACATGTGCATTACAGAGCACTACCTATTGCAAGCAAAGCTGTTGAAGGTCTTCCAGAATTTCAAGCTATGTGAAGGGAAGAACAAAAATCAGAATATGACCTAAAGAAACCAGTTGAAGAATGTGAAGATCTAGAATGCAGAGACCATGCAGTCATAAGAGTCTCTCAAAACAAGAACAACTTGAAGTGGTAAAAGAAGAAGTGAAGAATGTAGAAGTGGTGATGGCTACCTTGAATGGCCTCCCAGGATCGTAGGATTCATTCATGTGAGGAATGTGTTCCAAAAGGAAGTGATTACTTTCAATAGACTCTAGAAAGAGAACTCACAAGAAGAAGAAGCTTGAGAAGAGAAGATGGGAGAAACTGAAGATCAAGCTCTTACCATCCAAAGAAGATCCCTCAATCAATGAGGAATATGAAGATCTCAACTCTTGAAGAACTTCTTATCCACCTCAGCATTTGGATAAGAAACGATGCTATCATGAATGAAGAAGACGACGAAGCTGAAGAATCAAGAAGGAGTACACCCATGAAACAAATAAATATATGTATTCAATTGTCATTTCATGATATTATTTTGTTATGCATTTGTTTATATTCAGTTGGTGTATTATGCATGATAGGATGGTTGCATTAACGACAGTATACTACTAATATGCATGTGATAGGTAAGTATCTCATAGTGCTATAAAAATTCTCCATTTCTACTTATCTAGAATGAAACCTCTTTGCTGACATATTGGATTAGTGCACAATCTCAATGCTGTCCTGGTAGAGATGGAAGACATCTAGAAAGTTTCAATGAGATATGGATGAATGTTGTATTGGCTAAAGTGGTTGCATGATCATATATTTATGCATAAGTGTTTGCCAGTATAAATATTCCTTATGAAATGTTTCTAACCATACAAATGCATTTGACTTGCAGGAAAGACTGCATACATAATCACCTACAAGCAAAGAAGAATGAAGACTTGTTCCGAAGAGTAAGTGTTATCACCCAAAAAGGGTTCACTACCTCATCTACCCCATTACATGGCTCATTTGTCCATTTTCCCACCATATTTCCATCAAAAACCCATAAAACCATGCAAAAAGCCTCCAAAAGGCTTAAAATGCCTCCAAAAGGCCATAAAACCCTCTTTTCCTCCAAAAATATCCAAAAAGGAATAAAAAATATAAAATAATGAGGAAAATGAGGAAAAAACCCTAAACAGCTGAAACCCTAAACAGCTGAAACCTTAACCCTAAAACCGCATGGTTTCCAACTATAAATAAGTGATGGAGACCCCTTATTCAATATCCACAATCACAAGTATCCTGCCTCTGCCAAAATTGCTCGTGAAATCCTAGCTCACCATTGAAGCTACTTTCACCGTGAGAGCCCCTTTTGGCCCATTTCCACCATTGGAGAAAGAGAAGAAGCAGCTTGAAGCTCGGAGCCACCGACATCGGACCAGCGCAACGGACTTCACCAACCTCCACATTGGAGGTAACATCAATAAAGATCATTATTTATCATTTACTATTTTTGTTTCATGTTATTTACTTTCTACTGTTTTGCTTCATGAATGTTTAGATTTAGTTTTTTATTTCAGTTATAGCTTTTAATTCATATATCATTGAACTGCTACTAAGGAATCCATTGTCCTTAGTAGGTACTCATTCGTACAAGCTAGGGCGAAAACCCTAGCAGCAGTTTTGGCGACTCCGCTGGCTTTTTTCTTTATTTTCTTTTCCGTTTTGTCTTTTCGACTGTCGTTTTCGGTCGCCGTAAACCGCCATTTTTTCTCCGTTTGCCGCGGTTCAACCGCGCCTTTTTTCCAGAAATCCGCGATCCGATCGCACCTGTTTTTCTTCAAACCCGCGGTCCGCCCGCGACTTTTCAGCCCCTACACGCGACCCGACCGCGACTGTTGCCTTTAAACCCACGATCCGACCGCCGCTTTTATCCAAAAACCTGCGAACTGATCGCGACTATTTCCTTCAAACCCGCGATCCAACCGCCGCTGTTAGCCTCAAACCCGCGGTCCGACCGCGCTTTTTTGCCTCAAACCCGCGATCTGTTTTTTTTTTTTTTTTTTTTTTTTTTATCCGGCCAGAAAGCCACGACCTGACCGCGGCTTTTTTCCTCAAACCTGCGGTCCGACCGCGCGATTCCGCCAAAAACCCGCGGTCCGACCCGCGGCCAGATTTTTTTATTTTTATTTTTTGTGAGTGCTGAATTTTTTTTTTCTTTGTTTTTAATATTGCTTTTGGGTTTTTTAAAACCTAGGACTTAGCTGCCATATTTTCTGTTTTCTGCACCTGCACAGCCATCTGTTCGACCTGCAGCTCTATAGCTTTTTTGTCCCATGTTTACAGAATTGTTTACAAAATTTTAGCATTATTTATTCATCATTATTTTAGCATTGTTTATTCAGATAAATTTTGCATGGTATAAATTGTTTCATTCAATTATATTGTTATTTCGGAAGTTGCCCTGGCACTTCTCTTTTGGGTTCATAACCTCACCAGCACACAATCTGTCACCTAAATCAAGTGAGACTTAAAAAATACTTAACTCAACCAACATTCTAACCCCACTTGGGGAACACAAAAGAATTTTTGTAGTTAGGTAAGATCAAGGGGATAGGCTTCCAATAACGCCCCTTGGTTATTTACACTTGAGACATAGTTGTCGTCCTTTAGGGAACCAAAATCCCTTAGTATTTTTTGACACGGTCATAACCAGATTATCAGAAGGCCTCTCCCTTAGGAGGGTTGAAGTCGTGAGATTGGTTCCGGAGGTCTGAGTGGAATACCGAACTCCATTCAGTAACTGAAGGGCTACCTTTCGCAGTTCTCGGAATATCCCTGTATAGGGAATATTGCGGTTAAAAGACCAAGCGGCAGATTTACCTTTCTGAACGTGTCATGAACGGGGTATCTTAGTTACCATTTTTCTAGGATTTGACTACCCGGTGTCCCTCCCGGTAGGGGGATACTTTAGCCACTTGGCTTTCCTATCCATATTGTCTGACTTGGATTTCATCACCTTGCAGAGGATATGTCTAGTTGAGTCATAATACTACTAGTTAGGTGTTTGCATGCTCCCTTACCTCCTTTTGGTCTAGTGAGTCCACCGTTTTCTATTTTTAGCAAACCTGTTGCTTGTTGGTATTCTGACCATTTTTGTTGACACTCCGCCTATTTGTAGCACAGCTGTTACAGTGGGCGTTTTGAGTTGATTGTTGGCCTGAGTGCCCTATTTTTTGAGCTCTCCTTCTGCACACTCGGTTGCATTAGGGTTTTTTGAGCATTTTTGTAGTTACCTCAACTCACAGAGATTTGACATCATTTATCACCATTACTTCCCCGAGACATTCTCGGCGCCTCAGAGGCGAGCCCCCACAGCACGGATCACTTGATACCACTCGTCGTAGATCTCGAGCCTTGTCACTTGACTCCACTCGTCAGCGGCATAGGACTCCGTCACCAGATTCTGACGCCCCTACTAGCCCCATGGCTGGCATGAATCCCACTCCCTTCATAGGAGGGACCATTGGTGGCACATCCACCACTCCACCAGTTACCACACCTATCATGGGTATGCCCTCCACAGGCGGCCCCTCTACTGTTCCCCTCACAGTACCGATTCCCGCAGCAGGAATACCTATCCCCACTCCATTAGTGACTCATACCACCATTGGTGGGGTAGGTCCGACCTCCACCACCTTAGTTCCCCCACTTGGGGGCAACCTCCCTCACATGACCCCTCCACTTGGGGGCATGGGCCCCAACTTGATCCAACCCACACCCATGTCACACCCTTCGTCCAGTTTGCCATACATGGCTAGCCTCAACCTACCTGACCTAGCCAGATTAACCAACGACCCCATCCGACATGACCTTGCGTGGCCCCCCATGCCTACCAAGCTCCCCTCTGACATCCCTAAGTTCGAGGGTAAGGCAGGTGAGGACCCACAGAACCATATCATGTCCTTCCATCTGTGGTGTTCCTCAAATTCCATAGTAAACAACTCCATTCGCCTTCGTTTATTACAGCGCACTTTCACTGGCTCTGCTGCCAAATGGTATATCGAGCTGCCCCATGGAACCCATGCCACCTTTACGTCCCTAGCCTCGACCTTCCTACAGTTCTTCCAGTTACCTATCCGCTATGACGCGGGCGTGGAGATCCTCCTATCTTGCCGGCAAAACACGGCTACCCATATCACAGACCACATTCACAAATGGCGCGACGCCGTAGCCTATGCAAAATCAAGTTAGATGACTGGATCTTCCTAGATTGGTTCCTTAAATCCCTCCTTCCGCTCATTGCTAAGGATGTGGCAGCCGAAAGACCCCAGTCGGAGGAAGAGGCTATACTTAAATCCCAGCAGTTCGATCTCATTTACGCCCAGTCAGGTTATCTTTATACCATCATACCTGACGCCCCTCGCGGAGATCCCTCCCAGCAAGATGCGCCGGGGGCATCCCATGCTGCCGATGGCATCATTGGCCGTCTCTCTTCGCAGCCTCAGCCATTTTCCATAGCCCGTACTCCCCCTGGCCCTAAAACTTCACGGGCTACATCACAGTCCGGAGCAACCAACTCGTATGCTCAAATGCCACATCAACACCATTCCCATGGACCCTCCTGTCCACCTCAGTGTTTCAGCCATATGACTCCCGCTTGCACCCCCCCGATCGCACCTCAGCCCTACTATCATCAGCAAGCTGCACCAGCTCTTGCGCCACCACAAGCTCAACCTCATTATTATCAGCCACAGCCAGCCCCTGCGGCAAACCCACAACCCGCTCCACAGCACTACCAACAACCTCCTCAAGTAGCTGCACCAGTGCAGCCTCCACCTCCATATTATCCACCGCAGCCCGCTCCCGCACCTGCGCAAACTCAGAATCCACCTACTACCCAAGGGCAGGTTTACGCCCAAGAAAACCCGTCGCTAAACCAGAACAACCAACGCAACCAGGGCCAACAAAACCGCGGTAGAGGCTGCAACCGTGGGAACAACCAACAGACCGAGCAAGCTGGTCAACACCTTAATCCCCCCGCTAACCATAACGCGGCCCCTACCAACCGAAACCCTGATCGCCCACCCAAACAGGCTAAAAACCCTAATTTGCGAACCAACTATCCTTGTTCTGTTTGCGGGGTCTATGGCCACTACACACATTTTTGTCCACTGATGGAGCGAGTTCAACACCTGTTGGCTGCTGATAGACTACGCCAAGGACAGGGGGCTCCTCAAGCACCACCCAATCCCCCACAACCTCAGCAGCCACCTTTGGTGCTACAAAACCCCTTACCAAACCAAGGTCTAGTGCACACTGAACCATTGGCTCCACCTCCAGCTAATGTGCCCATCCAACAAATCACTTACGCGGCTCCTGATCCACCCATATTTGACTCAGGTACACACCATCTGTTGATGATGTCCTCCGATGAGGTCAACCTCCAGATTCGGCGGAACCAATATGGCTCCACCCCGGAAGCCCCTCCTGCCAATAACCCCGCTAACGCTCATCCCACTGATCAAGTGTTACGTATACCTCCACCTCCACTAGATGGAGCTCCCAAAACAGCCCGTTTTCCACTTCGCCGTATCATCAACAACCCCAATGCGTGGGCTGCGTCTAACTACAACATTGTCGATGATTTAGCCCAATCCCCCGCAGCCATGTCTGTGTTAGAAGTCTTGAAAAACTGCCCTTCGCAGCATAAGACTTTACTCTCAGCCATTGGAGCTATCGATCCAAATGATTCACAGTTAATGGAATTTGATTTGGACCAATCCGAACCCCGCCTGCCTTCCAATTTATCATTCCAAGTTTCTGTCTCCATTCGGAATTTTGTCGTCCATCGATGCATTATTGATGAAGGTGCCTCTACATGTGTCATGCCCATCTCCATCTGGCAGAAAATGGGATCCCCCCCTCTCCAGCAGTCCTCTACTGCGTTGCGAGCCTATGACGGCCGTTCAGCTCAACCACAAGGCCTATTGATCAATGTCCCCGTCCAGCTGGCTGGCAAAACCGTCCTAATCAACATTGAGGTTATCAATGCCCAGCTCGATTATAACCTGTTACTTGGCCGCAGCTACATGTATGCCATGCGGGCAGTCGCTTCTACCGTTTTTCGTATCATGATGTTCCCCCATGAGGGACGCGTGGTCACGGTTGACCAACTCACTTACCACGATCCCAATGCCCCTGCGGCGCCCGAAAATGTTCTCCCCATGGTAGAACAACCTATCTCAGATGCCACCAACACAGTCGTGTCTTCTATAGGGCCCGTGCTCCCCATGGTTGAACTACCTATTTCGGATGCCACCGCCTCATTCGTGTCTTCAGTAGGTCCCGGAGTTTACTCAGATGCGCCAATGACCTCGATCTTCCCATCTATTCCACCCCCGTCTCCTACCACCGAAGTATCCGATCTATGCACCCTGTCCCACATCACGCGGACTCTTACTAATCAAACACCTTTATTGCCTAAACCCCCTTTGGTACCTAGTCACATTGGTGCTATGCCCATTCATACTATTCCTTTCCTCTTCCCTCCCTCAGGAGTGGCTAGCGCCCCGGTCATGGCTACCCTCAACCTCCCCGGTTTAACCTTGGGATTACCCGTTTGGTATTTTTCGCCTCCTGTTCGTCCCCCGACACCAGATGTCGTCCTGCAACTGGTGCAACCCATCATCACTACTAATCAACCACCTCCCGGTGTCGCTACCCCGTCGCCCTCTGCAAAACCTCCCCCTCCTCTTACCACACCCATTGGGGGCAGAGGCCCCCAACCTTACACCGCTGTCCCACCTGCTAAGACAGTCAAAAACCCCCCTGTGTTTCGTGCTCCTCCCAAATGCACGCTATGTGATGAGTTGGGCCATGCGACTCACCTATGTCCTCAGTTACCGGCATTAAAGAAGTACATGCAAATGCTCGACGATGACCCCACCATCCCGGTTGTCCATCTAGATCCAACCCCTACGCCTCGCGACAAATACCTGCGCACTAACCACTCCTGTGCCTTATGCAATGTTTACGGGCATTACTCCCATCACTGTCCCAATCTCCCCGAGTACAGGCTAGCTCTCTTTGATATGAACAATCCGGAACTTGAGACGGAACCACTCATTATTGAGGAAATCCATTCCCCAGTCTCTTCCCCTTCCGAAGAGGTTAATACCACGCTCTTTGAGATAAACAATCTGGATCTCGAGATGGCACGCCTCACCATTAAGGAAATCCATTTCCCGGTCTCTCCCCCCTCCGGAAAGGTCAATCCCGTTCTTTTTGAGATGAACCATTTAGATCTTGAAAAGCCATCACCCACCATTGTGGAGATCCACCCCCCGAACTATCCCTCTTCCGAAGAGATTAATACCATATATATGATCTCTTCCGTCACTACACCCCCGTCAATCGATTTGACGACCCAAACATTCCGTACTGATAAGGATATCCTCGAAGCTCTCACTGCCTCGGATTATCCCTGGGATGACAGGCCCAGTCTTGACCCTACCATTATAGCGCACCACATTGACACATGGCCTGATATACCCACCGTTCGTCAAAAACAGCGTCCCATTCATCTCTAGCTAAAGTTTCAGAATCAGCACGACGAGACCGTCACGATGGTCACCTCATAGCATTATTTTTTCTACGTCATTTTTTGCCTTTTTTTTTTTTTTTTTTGGACACCACTAGTCACCTCGGTTTACGCGCCACTTCGGCCGTTCTCCGTTTTTTCACACTGTTGATATCGCTGGATTCATTTTTCCGCGCTCGTGATGATGCTTGAGATCATTTCTCGCTCTTACTTGGCACAATTTCAACATTGTGTCCAGACACCACTCGTCGCCTCGGTTTGCGTGCCACTTCGGTCGCTCTCCATTTTTTAACACTTTTTATATCACCGGATTCATTTTTCCGAGCTCGTGATGATGCTTGAGATCATTTCTCGCTCTTACTTGTTATAATTTCAATAGTGCGTCCCTACACCTTGCCGCATCAATTTGCGCGCCACATCGGCCGTCATCAGATTATTTCACACTTTTACATGAGCCATCCACTCCTGTCATACTGCAAATGTTTCATTCTTTTGCCACCATTCATTCACCTTGCAAGGAGGCCCACCAGTGTTCACCCCCCACCCTCAGTCCTGGTCATCATAAATGTTCCTTGATCAAACACTTCCTCCTTGTGCCATTAATTCAGAGTCTTCTTATTTGCTTTCAGACTCCTTAAAATTGAAAGCAACCATGAGCATGACCTGTCATGGGCTCGTAAAATCCACATGACAGTACCATTCTATTACTTCAGAGTCTTCTTATTTTCTTTCAGACTCCTTAAAATTGAAAGCAACCACGAGCATGAACTGTCATGGGCTCGTAAAATCCACACGACAGTACCATTCCATCAATTCAGAGTCTTCTTATTTGCTTTCAGACTCCTTAAAATTGAAAGCAACCACGAGCATGAACTGTCCTGGGCTCGTAAAATCCGCAGGACAGTACCATTTTTTTCCCCCGCGTCTCTTGGCGCGATGATCAATCCTCTCGGCAGCACCCCAGATAAGGTCGCCTTTGTTCAGAGTATTCTGCAGTCTCCCATCATTTTACCACAGCTTCAGTTTACCTCAGCCCAGTGAACTTCCCAGATCCCATACAGCTATGATCTCTTTACCACCAATCAATTTCATGTGCTGCCCGATCATCCCCGCCATCATACTCTGAACAAAGGAAGTTTGAGTCCACCCACTCTACTTGCCCAGTTCGTCCCACCAGTTTATCACTCTTCCCATCAGTACTATCACAGTTCGGTTGTTCACCTCGCGCTCCTGTCAAGGAAACATCATTGCCTTGACAGTTGCCGGTCTCCCTCTGTCGATGACAAGTCCTCTATTCCAGAGGATAGACCCAGAGGCCCCTGCGCCTTGGACCCATCACCATCTGTGGTGAGTGCCTACGGACCATTTTGAGAGGAGTCAACATTGCCTCTCCGAATAGTTGTTTCTCACATGCTCGACTTCAGCACCTTAATCGCATAGTTGAGAATCGCGCAGGATTTATATCCATTCCATTATTTGTCGAAGACCCCGGATTTCCCCCGACTCTAGCACATTGGTGAGTCACTTTGGAACGACCAGTTATATGTTCCCGTGGATGTCCGGGCTGCGTTGGTGATTATATTCGGAAGCCATTCAGTTCTATGCTTCTTTGAGTACCAAGTTCAGTTCCAGATTAGTGTACCATTATGAGTGTGACCCTTGTCACTCTGATCCAGCAACGCATCAGTTCCTTCAGAACCACAATCAGTAGCACTGCTGCCATTCCAATGTATCAGTTTTTTAGCTAAGACATGGTCAGCTCAGCAGTAGGTTCCAGATTTATGTCCCTTCGGGACCCTCATGATATGCACAGTGATTATCTACTACAGGTCCTTCATTTTGGGCCTCACAGTGATTTTTATGTATCTTGATACGAGCATGGGAATGCCCGCCTTGTCCATCTATTGAGATTCTTCCTCATTTAGTATTTGAGGACATGTATATGTTAAGGTCCCCATATTTTGGACCTCATTGTTATTACTATGCTATATCCTGATACAAGCATGGGAATGCCCGCCTCGTTCAGATGATCAGATGATTCCTCATCCATTATTGAGGTTATGTACTTTTCAGTCCTTGCAGGTGGTTTGAGATTGGTGTTCCGGACTTCAGCTGGTTCTTTCTCTTCTCCACACCCCAGGAAAACCAAATATGACTTATGATGTCCATCGACCATACGATGAGCTCCTGCCCTCGCACATCACGGAGCAATCTGTTATCACCCAAAAAGGGTTCACTACCTCATCTACCCCATTACATGGCTCATTTGTCCATTTTCCCACCATATTTCCATCAAAAACCCATAA
>LPNX010660664.1:270101-315673 GCA_001517045.1 Pseudotsuga menziesii
GGATGCAATATCGAGACCTGAAGAGAAGTTCATAGTTCCATCATGCAGTAGATGGAAACATCGTGGGATACAAAGCAAGATTCATAGCATGAGGCTTCTCACAAAAGGAAGGCCTATACTACGAAGAGACATTTGTAGCCAGTAAGAGTTGAAACACATACATGATGAGCTTGATGAAGATCTTAACCTTTTCTACAAGGTTGAAGATGTAGGTCTATACACTAGATGGTCACATAGAATAATAGTAGCATAGGAAGCTACTTGTCACTCCCGTACAGAATGTTTTCAGTGCATAGAGTACAGAAGACAGAGGGAGTATGATGCTCCGCTTCAGAGGGAGTGACTACAGAAGATCTAAGGTTCGACATGGTACGACAGGATGGGTAGATTACTGATGACTCTAGGCTTTACTGAGAGTAAAGCAGATTCCAACCTTTGCTTCAAGGTTGAAGGCAGAAGACCAGTGATGCTCCTGTTATGTGTCAATGCATTACCTTCTAGGTATGGAGGTGTGGCAGAGTACAGATGGAATCTTCCTTGGATAAGGGAAGTATGCAGTAGAGATCCTGAATAGGTTCAGGATGATGGATTGCATGACCACACCTATGGCATCGAACATGAAGCTATTAAGTGATGCTTCATCAGAGACGGTTGATGCTACGATGTATCGTCAGATGATTGGGTCCTTGATGTACCAGAGACTAGATATTTTCCTTGCTATGAACACATTGAGACATGTTCACTTGATGGATGCAAAGCATGGAGGGGTACAGTTGATTATGGGCTCAAGTATGATGCGAATCAAAAGATTAACCTGGAGGGTTATGTTGATTCATATTGGGCAGGCAGTGCCATTGACAGGAAGAGTACTTCAGTATGGGATCAGGTGTGATCTCTTGGTTTAGCAGGAAGCAATCCTGTGTGGCACTGAGTACAGCTGAAGCAGAGTACGTCGCAGCTTGTTCAGCTAGTTGTGAGGAAGTATGGCTATGGAAGCTACTGTCTGATATTTTGATCTCCAGTTGGATGCTACTTGTATACATTGTGACAACCATATTTGTGTGAAGTTGTCAGAGAATCCAGTGTTCCATGACAAGTCGAAGCATATCGAGATCAAGTATCACTATATCAGGGATATGGTGCAGAGAGGAGCAGTGAAGCTCATGTATGTTGCGACGGAGGAACAGATAGCTGATGTATTGATGAAGCCATTGGCTAGGCTGAAGTTCGAGTACTTCAAAGAGAGACTTGGTGTTCTCCAGATCGAGGTTCCTTCCAAGGGAAAGTGATGAGACCCATAGCCATTCTGACATGGTGAGAGGATTGGTTCCTTCCATGGTCAGTTGTAAGGGCTCATCCATTCTGTCATAGTGAGAGGATTCAGTTCCTTCCATGTCAGATGTGAGTGCTAGAGATATAAAGCCATTCTGACGAGCATGTTAGATGTAAGGGTTGAGCCATTCTGTCATGGTGAGAGGATTTGGTTCCTTCCATGTCAGATATGAGTGCTGACTACCATTCTGGGAATGGAGGCACCTGATCAGTTACCAGGAACACTCAGTTAGGGATTGAGAGAGCCATTCTGACGAGCAGGTCAGATGTAAGGGCTGAGCCATTCTGTTCATGGCTAAAGGATTTAGTTCCTTCCATGTTAGATGTGAGTGCTGGCCATTCTGTCGAGTAGGACAGATGTAAGGGCTACTGCCACTCTCTGGGAGAGTGGAGGCACCTGGTCCGTTACCAGGTAGCTTAGTCAGGGACTAGGGGCCATTCTGACGAGGGTGTAGGATTCAGTCCCTACCAGGTAAGATGTGAGTGCACAAATCTCTCATCATTGTGGTAGGAGGGGCTCCGGCCTGGGTGAGAGTCGTTCATCATTGTGGTAGGATGTGTTCTGGCCTGGGTGAATGTGTAAAATATTTCATCATTGTGGTAGGAGGGGCTCTGGACTGGGTGAAAGTCATTCATCATTGTGGTAGGATGTGTTTCGGCCTGGATGAATGTGCCATTCTGACGAGCAGGTCAGATATAAGTGCAGAGCCATTTCATAGATGTTAGTGATGTGATGTCCTATCATGCTGGTGAATGTGAGTGTTGGGCCTTTCTGATGTGATTGTAGTTTAATACATGATCAGATGTAAGGGTTGGGCGTGCCTTTCTGACGAGCGGGTCAGATGTAAGTGCTGGGCAAAGACCTACCTAGTGGCTAGGCCTACAACCAACATGAAAAAGGGCTGGCTCTGTAGAAATTCCTATGACGAGATAGTACACACATGATGATGACCAGAGGAGATCTAGATCAAGCTATGATCCAGATCCAGTTATGATGACTCCGAGAGATCCAGATAGAGAGATGATCCAGATCCAACAGTGACGATCTAGATCGAGAGATGATCCAGATCCAGATCCAGATCCAGTCCAGTGATGATGATCCAGATTGAGTGATGATCCAGATCCAGTGATGATCCAGATCCAGTGATGATGTTCTATGATGATTCAGATCGAGTGATGATCTAGATCTAGTTCTATGATGATCCAGATTGAGTGATGATCCAGATCCAGTTCTATGACAATCCATATCAAGGGATGATCCAGATCCAGATGAATTGAAGATGAAGATGACTTGAAGATGGAAATGATCTAGTTGATACAGAGAAGAAGACCAGTGTTGAAAATCGTGTCGAAATAATACCTTCCTAGTTAAGAGGGAGTGTTGATGTATATGTAACTTCGGAATGTATTCTTCTATGTATCTTATGCATATTGTAACCCGATGTTTATTCCAGGATGTTTCTATTATGTATTTGAGTCATGTTTTCATGCCCCGATGTTCCGATCGGGAGGATTAATAATGTAAACAAGTCTTGTCAATTCATTAGGTAAGTCCCCACAGTTTCGGGGCACTTGAGTTGTTATACACTAATTAAGGTGTAGGCTGGAGTAAGTAATTGTTGGTTGAGCCTATGTGTGAAAATGCACTTCAAGTGAACAGAAGAATATAAATAGAGAGTGAGAGTCTCTCTATTTATCACTTGCATAACACATCACTTGCTCTCTCAAGTGTGGTGCACTAGTGGAGAAGGAAATATACTGGGACTAGAAGACTACTGCTGTCAAGAGTGCATCTTACTGTTTTGGGGTCTTACATCTTGTGGTGATTCTATCTTTGAGGAAGTTGTGGGTTTTTCTCCATTTATGGTTTCCCCGATCAAAACTCTTTGTGTCTCTTGTCTCTTGTGGTGTGATTATGTTATTGCTATACTTGTTATTTACTCAGTGAAAAGATCCTAACATAATGCTAGCTTAAATGTTGAAAAACTAACATACCGAGGAGTGGTGAATGCTTGCATCTAAGCTATTTGGTTGCAAGGAATTCTTTCAGAGTTTGATTTTGGTAGTACTTTGTCCATTGTCCTCTTTTGTGACAATCAAAGTGATATTAATATCTCCATAGATCCAGTTACCAGGAAGAGGACCAAGCATGCAGAGATACACATGCACTATATCAAGGAATTGGTGCATGACATGACCATCATTCTGCAGTACTTCCCTACTGATGAGTAGATTGCACACATCTTCACCAAGATATTTTTAGAGAAGAATTTCACTTACCTCCTTTCATTGTTGGGGGTGAGTTCATCAGGGTGATTAGATTACTTTCCAATGTTCATCTTGAGGGGGGGATTTTCCCACTGGGTTTTCCCTATTTCCTCACTTAGATTTATTTTTTAGCATTGTTTGAGTTACATTATTGTACATGGTGACCTATGTCCTTTGTTTCCACGGCCCTAGCATTTCATGCATTTTATTTTTACTTCTCCTGAGTATATCTTAAGGGGGGTGTTGGAGTCATTTACCCAACATGAACACTTATTTGGTCAATTTTGGCCTATTTACCCACTATCCTAGTTTAATTGACTTACATGGCATCAGATGAGCACACTATGACATCAGTATGAGCACACCCATGCCCTCCTTCAGTAAAGGAGGCTAACTAAGCCTTCTCCTTCATTCAGGGAGGCTAACTAGGCTTCCTCCATTAAACAAGGAGCAATTCTGGGGTGATCTGAGTGTCATAAATGCACCTAATTGCTAATTGATTGTTGGTTCACCTAACAATTAGTTAAGATGAGTTGTGAAGGCTCCTCCATTCATTATTTGATTATTTTGGGCCAATATTTATGAACTAGAGCTAACACGGGTGCCTACAACCACTTATGATGACATGTGTCACTTTAGTTAACTCCATCGGAGCTACTTGGAGTTATGGATGAGCTAACTCCTTCAGTTGGACATGCAATTACATGTCATGAGTCACTTTTAGTTAGACTCAGTCATCTATTGGTGTTAGGGCGCATACTCCATGTTGGGTAACTCCGCGGTTATTTAGGAAATTTGTAAGCGGAGCTATGGGCCAAAATAGTCTTAGGGGTGTCAGGGTAAGTCAAAACCCTCCTTTTTGTAATAAACCCATGGTTTAAATCCAGGGTTTAGGGTTTTTGGGTGCCCACGGTTTAAGACCATGGTTTTGTAAAACTGCGCAGTATAAATAAGCGCTTATGTAAAAAGGATAGGTTAGGCTTTTTGATGTAAAGAAAGATAAGGTGAAGTTAGATTGGGTTTTGTAAGGAAAGGATAAGTCCCAGCTGTGTGCGTGGACGACCTCTGCAGCTGTGTGCGCAGAGGGTTTTTGGTAAGAAAGGAAAGAAAGGTTTGCAGCTGTGTGTGCAGAAGCCTGCTGCTGTGTGCGCGGCTGTTGAGGACTGGAGGGATCTGCAGCTGAGTGCGCAGATCAACTGTGGTTTTGAGGAAAGAGGAATAAAACGCAGTTTGTGGACGTAGCCCCTACACTGGGGGTGAACCACGTTATATTTGGTGTCGTGGTTTTATTGTGTTGTTTCTGTTTCTGTTATTTTCATGCATTAAACTAAATACATCTGATAACATTAGATCACTGTTGGTAATAAGCTTCGCTGTGAATTCCCCGTAGTGGGTGATGCAAGTTTAGTTTGTTTATTATGCTGCGAAGCTATATGTGAATGAATGATAAATTTACAAGTGTTGATTAATAATTGCTTTTAAAGACCAAGGTACAGTAATCCCCCTCTCTGCATGCAGAAACCTGATTCTGCGGCACCCCATTGCTATTTCGGGTGAGACTGCAACCTGCGCGTAGGTTGTTGCCGAAAGGGCCAACACGGTGGGTCTTTTGTTGGTGCGACGCATAAGAATTAACTCGGGTCTGCCCCACTACCCAACAAATTGGTTCCATTGCCGGTTGAACTCAGTACCTGCTCAAGAGGGGTTTACCTTGTACCACAAGGGCTATGTTCTGGAGGCCCTCTGTGAAGGACATCAGTGATTGGTTTGCTGAGATCTGTTTGCAATTCGCGCAGCAAGAAAATACGAATCCGTGTCGAAGCGCAAGTGACTTTTTACAACGGTATGTTTTTTGTGATACTTATGAAATTTTCTTTGGTCGTTTCCATATAGAGTTGCACCAGTGGTTGTCTAGGTTAACAGAAAGAAGGACGAACTTTCAAACTCGACGGATTCCTGTGTGGACCCCCGCAAGGGTCAACCTTGTGCAAAACATGAACAACGAGGTATCTCGCACTGTCGATTTCTGGACGACGCACACATTGGAGGCCTTTGTGACAGAGTTTTCCATTGATACAAGCACTTCTTTCAGCGAAGCTGAATGGCAGTTCTTTAAAGGGCCCCGTGGTAAGTTTTTAAATTCCTTAAGCTTAAAGATTAAAATACTATTGGTTGAAAAGGGCATCTTATTATTTGAGTTAGACTGCTAGTTTAGTAGTACTAACATATGTTTACAAGTGAAAATACCCTCGACGCGCAAAGTGGGTTGCCCCGAAGTGAGCAATGGTACAAAATAAATTTTGAATCCTACTCTTCAGGACAGACCACCGCACTTCCCCCTGACAGCCCTTCACAATCCGACCCCGAAGGACACCCTCCTGTTAACCCCCAGCGTCGCTTTGTTACCCCTAAAGTTCGGCCGTAGTGTGACAGGAAACCAAGTCCAAGTATACCGTCCAGAGGTCAACCTAACCCCATAAACCCCCCCCCATCAACGGCCTGCCCTCCTCCTCACCCTCCCAGACCCAACATGGCCCACGTAGCTGATGATATTAAGCTTCCCATTTTCAAAGGCACGGGATTAGAAGACCCAGAATAGTTCTAGTTTTTGTGTGAGGCCTTCTGGAACGCGAAGAGTATTACCGACCTGGATATGAGAACTGCGCAGCTTATTACTTCCTTTCGCGACCGGGCTTTGACCTGGTTCATGAAATTCTCCAGTAATCAGCACCCCAATTTGGATGAAATCAAGGCCGCCATCATTAAGGAATTTAAGAAACCGAAATCAGAATCACAGAGCATCACTGAACTCAAAGAGATTCAACAACGGCGCGGAGAACCCGTGTGGGACTTTGATCAGAGATTCAAAGTCTTATTAGACCAAGTAAGCTTCACTATTAGTCCTGCGCAGCACAAGGAATGGTTTATTGCTGCGTTATTGCCACACATCAGAACGCCGCTCATGCAACAGAAGGTTGCTGACCAGCAAGAGGCTCTGGAAGTCGCAATGAAGCTAGAAACCGCTCCCGTCGAAGATGATTCTGGTCTTGCTCAAATCCAAGCACAATTGGCAGCAATGGCCCTGGAACTTTGTGACATGAAGAAAGCTAAAACCAGTCGAGAGGAGGTCTGGTGTACGCAATGTCGGTCCGAGGGTCACGATAGGGACCAGTGCCCCATGGTCAGAACTTATCTTAGCACGGGCACGCCCACCCAATTCAATGCCGGTGTGATATATTGTGAGATTTGCCGCACCCTTGGCCAGCATCACCCTGAGAACTGCCCTCTTCTCCAGAGATATGTCCCAGTTCCCAAAAACCCCTACTGCCAGTTTTGTAAGTCTGTTGGCCATAATGAAGAAGAATGTCGCAGCTATGACCTTATGCGAGAGCGCACCTCTAATGCTTACCGAGTCCACAATGAAACCCAGAATAATGATGGCTATGGATACCAAGGTGGCACCTCCGGCAGAGGTTCTTTTGGTGGTCGCAGCCGTGGTGGGATGACCGGCAGAGGTAGAGGCCAGGTTGTGTGTTACAATTGTAACCAAGCTAGTCACTTGGCCCGCGACTGTCGAAACCCCACTACGACATGTCGGTATTGCCGCGCAGTAGATCACGTCATTGAACAGTGTCCCCAGCTCCTTGCAAAGATACAGGAAAATAGCCGTAGCCCTACCCCAAGTATTCAGTTGATTTCTGTGGAGCAAAGACCTGCCCCATCCCTCAATGTGGTCACCCGGAGTGGAGCTACGACACATACTCAAGACTCGCCAAGACAACCTGCCACAATGAGTGCACAACAGGTCTGTAAAAAAGCCCCCGCCCTTGGCCCGGCGAAGGATAACACACCAGTCCCGGAGGTCCAGTGTGCTAACGTTGATGGCGCCGTAGACATATCTGCGCGGCAACACCAGCAGGCGTCGCAGCTACAAGGGGCCTCGACGGATAAAGTAAGTACACTATCTTCTTTCTTGCAGAGCTGTATGAAACTCTTACACAATCAGAACGCTCTAAACGAGCTGCAAAAAGTTCTTGCTGTCACAGACCCTCAGAGAGGAATTGATCAGGAGAAAACTGTTAGTCGTGTCCGACGAACGGGAAGGGAAATGAGGTTGAATTTTTAGATAGGAGAATATGATATGACTGATGTCATCCTCGATCTTGGATCAGACGTCAATGTCCTCCCTAAGCAGATGTGGGGACAAATGGGAAAGCCTTCCCTGGTTTGGTCGCCTATATAGCTGCGACTAGCTAACCAGCAAAGGATTGTACCGCTAGGGAGACTTCTTAGTGTCCCAATCGACATCGATGGGGTCAGTACTCTAGCAGATTTTGAATTTATTGAGATCATTGATGACAACAACCCTTACCCAGCCCTGCTGGGAATTGAGTGGGCCATGGCCAATGCTGCAATCATCAACCTTAAAAGGCGGCAGATGACCTTCGAAGGAAATGGCCTGCGTGTTATTATACCCCTCGATCCGTCCCAAGGAGAGAGATATACAAAACCACTTAGAGATGAAGGGGAGCAGGATACTTTAGACCACATCTATAACATCACAGCCACGGATGCAGATTATGTCGAGCCTAATGCTGATGGTGTAATGGATTGGCAATGTGATAGCTCCTGCATGTCTGATTTAGATGATGGTCTGGAGAATTGGCAGCAACGACTGTACGAGCTACATGGCCATAGGTGCGCACAGATCACTCAGTCTCTTCGATGCCTTAGAGCACAGCCTCGAGAACTGCCTGCACAGGTCAGGATGACAGATCTTGGAAAAACTATTCTGCGGATGCCAGACCAAGTACCTCAGTCACAAAACATCCAGCATCTGGAAATAGCAAAAGACGCTACCGCAGCATGGGGGGCCGACCCTACAAAAGTTCAGCTCCATCGGAGAACCTACCAGAAAGTCGCGCGCACCACATTTATAAGACAAGCTCAAGAAGTGCGAAGTAAGTTTCAGGGGCAGAGCCAAGACGCTCGCACCTCAAATTTAATCATCCTATCGCAGATATTACCGGGTTGGGTCGAAGGGCACTATTGGGCTGAATTTTCTTATCGCCCCGAGGCTACGACCATGCTTCTGCCGCAGCCCAAAAATGTTTCGAGGCCCAAAATTCGACCGTTGGGAGGTAGCCAGTTTGGCAGCGGCAGGATTTTAAGTGCTTTAAATGACTGTACTAAGACCAGTACCGGCAATTACGTCCCGCAAGGACAAGATTTTCATCCGATTTGGTGCCTTCAATGCACTGTCCTCCCCAATTTGATTGCTAGTGTGTATAAGAAGATGCCTAAGATAGGAAAAATCACATCCTGCATTCCTTCAAGCTTTGCGAGTGAACCCATGACCACTGAACGTGAGATTGATGACTTGGTCCGAGAATTCGAGCAAGAGGGTCTGATCACCTGCTCTACTCGGCTGCCTACCATAGCTCACTGTGAAGCCACTCCCCTAGCACCACCATAGCCGATGCAGACACGGTCTGCCAGGAAAAAGTCTAGAACTGAAATTCGCACCAAGCGCAACCAAGACCGACCGCAGCAAACAGGGAAAACATCAGCGGCTCATCCCATGGAGCCCTCTGGTTCCACCCAGGCCCCGGCCAGGGGAAGGGAGAATATTCTGCCACCATGACCACCATACCTACCACCTATTCACCCAGGCACCGTGTTACCCCGACGGACAAAGCAGTTTACATTAGCCACACCTTCATTACCATCAGGAGTGCAGTTGATTGGCAGTATGACAGGGAAGATTGATCGGCTTAAGTACAGCGATCATGACACCAATGACTATGGCAAGTTCCCACAGTTTGACCCAGCCGAATACTTGCACCGCGTCAGGTACCCCGACCATGAGGTCACACTACTGGAAGTGCAAACATGGGCTGCGGGTCTGGACAAAGCTGGCCTACTCAAGCTATTCAACATTCCCCATTTTGGACGCGGCATACATGTGACTGTAGTGGCCAAGCAGTTACTAGCCTTGGTGCATGACGGCTATTTATGGATAGGGGACCAACAAGTTCCTATCGACGCCGCCCTTATCCATAGGATCATAGGTTTACCCATGGCAGGACCAGATCTGGGAACCGAGTTTCCGTCCAAACATGACGACACAAAGCTCGCACAAACCATGAAGGAGCGGTTTGGCCTGACAAAAGGGAAATGGGGGTATCATACTTCCGTGATTCGGGAACAGCCCATTCGGTTTGCAGCTGAACTCTTAGCCTGCAAACTTATAAGGAAATGCAGGCCAACTGAAGTACCTGCCCCGGTTATCAGGATTGCTAAGAACTGTGCCGAGGGGTATACTTATAATTGGGTTGGATATCTTGCGAAGGAGTTTTTGGAGGATGCCCGCGATGCGCAAGAAAAAGGTAGACCTTTTCATTATTCGTGGCTTATAATCCTTATTGCATTATTTGGATGGAAAGAACCTACTGAAGCTCAGTTTGCCGAAATAAACCCCGGCACACCAGGAGCAGCAAGGTATGCCTCCCTTTGGGTATCCCCAGATAAGGAAACTCAACAGATGACGAACACTGTGTTCGTATTCTATGCTATGAGCCTTCACTATGAGATAGTACGAACACCTCGCCTTACCAATGAAGTGTTCTCTCAGTACGAGGGGATCGCGCACTTTAGTGCCGACATGCATCATGTTTTCATTCAAGCTCGTGCAGATCCTCAACGGCAATGTTTAAAATTACGATATGTAGTCACCGAACCAGATATCCAGCGGATCGTTCAGCAATGGCCGGCTGAATGGCTGAAAGATTTAGGAAAAAAACCCTCTATTCCGGTTCCTCCAGCTACCAGTATTGGCGTAGGTACTAGTCAGGCGCAGCAGCAAAGCCCATTGGAAGATAGCGAAGACCCAAGTGATTCACAGATAAATGATAACGGCCAGGGTGGCGATAGTGAACAGGATGAGCAGGATGAACAGGATGAGGAGTCGGTCAAGACCATAATAGATCCTACCCCAGCGACGAAGCGCAAGTCACCAGAAGTAGCCGAGGTAACCAAGCCACAGTCTCGCAAAAAGGTAAAGGCATCAAAGGATAAAGATATCGAGGAGGAAACCACTGTCACGATGGGTGCACTGGAGCATGCTCTCGAACAATCTACGACGGCGCTTACTAAAAAATGGTCTGAATTCACGGAGCTACATCTTTCCAGCCTCGCAGGTCTCGCAACCAGGGTATCAGAGTTAAAAGAGCTAATCACAAAATCAGTGCCCAGTACTGCGACAAGCAGCACTATGGCACCCCCGCAGCAGGACAGTAGGCAATGGCCACTTAGGGATCCCCAGGGACAGGTATCAAGTGCAACTCTGTTGCAGCCTGACATCGATTCTTGACCCCCGACAAATATAACTGCGGAGCTTGATTATACAAAGATACCTATGTCAGAGTTGCACCTCCGACAGCTCGCGATTACAAAGGAGATCCATACCCGAACTCAAGTGTCACAAATCCAACTGGAAGAATCCATCAAGCAAAACAAAACTTTCACCGCACGCCTACAAGAGATTGCACAACAGAAGAAAGAGGCTGAGCAGACAACAACTACGCTAATGCAAGCATTGGATGAGGCATGTCGGAGTCTTTCTGACTCCGACATACAGGAAACAGAGGAACCAAAGCAGAATATTGCTAATATGAAAGACTATGCCCAGCAGTCCCGTAGTGAATTGGAACGGATGAAGATAGAACATCAGCAACAGATTGCAGAACTTCAACTGCGCATTCCCCCTGAGACTCCTCCAGAGGTCCGAGAACAGCGCCAGCAGGATATCAAGGCTTCAGCAACAAAAATATCAAACAACATGGCTAGTGTCGCAAAACTAATGGAAGACAGCATAGAAGCATGGGCAAACCTACAGGACCATCTAGATGCAGGGAAGATTCAGGAAACCATCAAGTTGCGCCAGGATGAGTTAGATGCAGTCCGAATAGAAATCAAGACGCTGCCACCTATGCAGAAGATGGATAATGTAAAGCACAGCAAGGAACTTCAACAGGAAATCGAGTCTTGCAGGACGAAGGTGACGATGCTGGAAAGTGCGTTACAGCCCCTGGTTGATGAAGCCTTAGAATTGACCAATATTGCGGAGAGCCAGCTCAAAATTTTGAAGACATATGACATTTTTGCGTAGGAAAAGGCTGACACAGACTCTTCTTCAGTATTACAGGAGATGGTGGAAAAGGAGAAAGCCGCTGATGAGATACTACATAATCTCACCAGTCGCTTCCAGACCCTCGCACAGAAGATTCACCCACCAGAGAAGATGAAGAGTGTCCCGGGACGGGCCACTAGTGAGTCTTAGGGGCCTATTGGGGCGCATACTCCATGTTGGGTAACTCCACGGTTATTTAGGAAATTTGTAAGCGGAGCTATGGGCCAAAATAGTCTTAGGGGTGTCAGGGTAAGTCAAAACCCTCCTTTTTGTAATAAACCCGTGGTTTAAATCCAGGGTTTAGGGTTTTTGGGTGCCCATGGTTTAAGACCATGGTTTTGTAAAACTGCGCAGTATAAATAAGCGCTTATGTAAAAAGGATAGGTTAGGCTTTTTGATTTAAAGAAAGATAAGGTGAAGTTAGATTGGGTTTTGTAAGGAAAGGATAATTCCCAGCTGTGTGCGTGGACGACCTCTGTAGCTGTGTGCGCAGAGGGTTTTTGGTAAGAAAGGAAAGAAAGGTCTGCAGCTGTGTGCGTAGAAGCCTGCTGCTGTGTGCGCGGCTGTTGAGGACTGGAGGGATCTGCAGCTGAGTGCGCAGATCAACTGTGGTTTTGAGGAAAGAGGAATAAAACACAGTTTGTGGACGTAGCCCCTACACTGGGGGTGAACCACGTTATATTTGGTGTCGTGGTTTTATTGTTTTGTTTCTGTTTCTGTTATTTTCATGCATTAAACTGAATACATCTGATAACATTAGATCACTGTTGGTAATAAGCTTCGCTGTGAATTCCCCGTAGTGGGTGATGCAAGTTTAGTTTTTTTATTATGCTGCGAAGCTATATGTGAATGAATGATAAATTTACAAGTGTTGATTAATAATTGCTTTTAAAGACCAAGGTACAGTAATCCCCCTCTCTGCATGCAGAAACCTGATTCTGCGGCACCCCATTGCTGTTTCGGGTGAGACTGCAACCTGCGTGCAGGTTGTTGCCGAAAGGGCCAACATGGTGGGTCTTTTGTTGGTGCGACGCATAAGAATTAACTCGGGTCTGCCCCGCTGCCCAACAATTGGACTGCGATTCAGTTAGGACTTAGTGTGAGATTCAATTATTGATTAGTTCAGTGGTTAACTATGTGTGTCGATTGTGGCTGACATTCAGTTAAGCTACACCCATTCATTCAATTCGAATGACCTTCTTCAGAATTCAAATTGTCTAGGAATTTATGGACCTTGCATGACCATTGTATTGTACTATCATTATTTTATTGATTATACAGAGTTGCAACATTCTATTGTAGTACCATTATGCCATTTTCATGCTTAATTGTCTGAAATATCTTATCAAACTATGTTTTAGTCCCTAGATTACTATGACAGATTAATACTCTCGAAACACTATGGGAAACTTACCCAAAAACATCACTCTATATATCTCTTCCATTATGAGAGTTATATAATTAAAGGTGTTACTACTGATATATGATGTAAACAATATCTCTAGAAATTGTAGGTTCTCCTCATTGAAAAACAGGAACATCCTAATTAGTGGTAGGGTTGAAATATGAAGTACCTTGCTATGTGGAAATTCACCAACTGAGAATGGGTATTCTCAACCAGGGATTCATCATATTTAAGACATGGTAACTAACTGGACTATGACTCTGGATGCCTCATACTCATTTTAAAAAGTAGACTCGATAATAACTCTGGGCAAAACCTATCTGTGTACAGACCTAAAAATTTACTCAACATGGAAATAACAAGCTGGGATTCTTCATTGAACAGGATCAAATCAAGTGGAAAGTGTTGGCATGCAATAGATACATCGGTTTTAAGGAATTTATAGTAAACAATTTGTTTCTCGTCAATGGTGGCATGTCTGAATTGTCGAATTAGGTTTTCTTCAACAAATTCTTCCTAGTTCAAGTTAAATGGCGACGAGACTTCAGGGAACCTCTGATAATAGGGTAATTTACAAGGAAAAGTATCCTATACCTAGAAAAATCCATTATCTCTCTTTCAGAAGGAGAATATTTCGACACACACTCAAAAACAAAGTCAGGTATGTTTAGGGATTGGTCAGGGAAAACATGGTGGAATTGGTACCAGTAAACACCGTGCAGGTAAGTTCCCTAGTCTTTAGAAATATTTTATTTATTTTTTAGCTCATATATTGGACCATAGGACAATACGGTATCATAAATATCTCCATCCCTGTCCACGAATATTTCCTCAAGTTTTTCAAATTCCAGGACTTGTACTTTTATTTCCCCTTCTCCCTCCATTTTCAAATAACAATGGGAAGGTTAACTCATGGCCTACCTAGATAATACCAGTTGGAAAGTGTTTGGTTGATTTACCTTCCTTTGTGCACAGACACATTCGTCTCCAATGCCTAAAAGAAAAAATAACCTTGAACACGTTCCTTTTCCTTTATAATATTCCCTTATAAGTGGTTTCACGATTAGAAAGGTGGTTTTCTCCTCCATCTTTTTTCCCAACGGAATGATCCTCCGTCAGCCATGTTGAAAGAGGTAATAATTCCACTGGGACAAACTTCATTCATTCCCCATGCATGTTGAGGGATCGGAACTCATCTCAACTATAGATCTAATCTACCCTTCATCTTAGGTCGTCGATCTTGTGCCCCTTTTAACCTTTGTCATTTCATATTCCGCTGTTCACTAACCTTTTCATTTGAGGCAAGTATTCCTCTAGTGGAATCTCCATATAATTTCATATACTTGTCCCTTCATCATGAACCATTGATTATATCATCCCTTTAAGGATTTACATTTAGTTTTTTTGAACACCTATCTTTCCTTTTGGTGCGCAGTTTTTCCCAGCGGATTCTATATCCACCATCGATATCCATCATATTTTATCTCCACCATAAAAGTAGTTTGACCGTTAACCTTTTTGCCAATCATCAATCTGATATTTCACCATGCAACTTTTTCTAGCATATTCAACTTTCATCGTTGATCTACCCACTTTAAAAATATGGACCATTGAGATTTTCAACATATACCACGAGTGCTATTTCGTTCCTTTTACCACTTTTTAAAATTGTATCGTATGGTTTCATGCAAAAAAATGAAAACCATGGTCTTCGCTTTGCCTCCATTCTACCTCCCACGGCCACATTAGCAAAATTTCAAATTTTTAATCTCCTCATTGGGACTTAAGCCCCTCTTCTCACCTGTAAACCAAAACAGTGCTAACACTCTGAAGGTGAAATTTTCTCAGTCACAATATTTTCTCATTGATTTTGAATCTTCCACAGACATGGTGGAATCCAAAGAATCATTCTCTTCTGTGGATCTCTCTGGTGGACCAAGCATTCAAATGGGAGGTGATTCTCAAATTCCATATGTTGGGAAAGGTTCAATCAAATTTGAGCATGGATTGTTCAAGAATGTCCTCTATGTGCCCTCCCTGGTAGAAAAATTGTTTTTTGTATACCATATGACCCATACTACTCACCCAAGAGAGTCACATTTGATCATGACTCAATGGAGATATCTGAAATTTCTACTGGGAATTTGATAGCGAAAAGAGTTTCAAATCATGCCTTCAAGGCATATGAATTTTCTCACTTTCTTCCTAAATCATATCCAAGTTCCCTATTGAATCATGCTAATGATACAAGTAGGATTTGGCATGAAATATTTGGCCATCTAAATTTCAAATATACTTAGCAGCTGTACAATGAAGAGATGGTTGTGGGATTGCCTCTCATCAAGTCCTCTGAAGGTTTCTGCAATGGTTACTTGGTAGGTAAGCACCCATACCGAAGGTATGAGGTTGGGAAGGAAAGAATATTTTCCTTTGCACTTGATTTCATTCATAATGATGTCTCTAGACCAATGCCCATAACATATATGAATGGATCTAGATACATTTTGAACTTCATTGATGACTACTCAAGGTATTGTTGGATCTACTTCTTCAAGAAGAAGTCTGAGGTGTTTGAAACCTTTAAAATTTTCAAATCCTTAGTTGAGAACACTCTTGGGAAGAAGATAAAATCACTCAGATAAAATAATGGAGGAGAGCACATCAAAAGATAAGTCTAGCAACTATGTTCTTCAAAAAGTATTCAAATGCAACACTCAGTCCCTAACACACCTCATCAAAATGATGTAGCTGAGGAATAACATATATTTGAAAGAGATGGCTACATAACTCCTTGAAAAAAGAAATATTCCATCATATCTATGGGTTGAAATAGTGAACGGTACTTTGTGCATCCAGAATAGAGTGCCCCACAAGTCAGTGGTTGGGGTCACTCCATTCGAAGCATTGATGGGAAATAAGCCCAATGTATCTCACGTGAGGGTTTTGGCTCCAAAGCATGGGATATAATTTCAACTGACAAGAGGAAAGCCTTCCAACCTCAAAGTAGTTGTTAGCACTCAAAATATACCCAAGGTTGTGAAAGGTAATCTTAAGGTAACAACAAAAACCACTTTAGAAAGAAACTGGCTTTTCTTTAGAGAGAGGGATCTCTTAGATATAAATTTAATAGGGCTAGATATTGAGGTCAATAATTTAAGTTATGCAGATGGTTGAAACAACACATATAACCATTGGGAAATGGAGTCAAAATAGATAAATATAATACAAAGCTTCATACACAGAATTAAAACAAAGGCAAGATAATCATTCAGTTACAGTCATTCATTATTTTTCAGGTGATAGGAGAGAAACATGAATAGTCCGTCAATATAGAGCATCACAAGATGAATTCCATATCAACTTTAGAGAAAATATTTGTGAATATCTCAAACAATAGCCAGAGCATAACATGTATGAATTCTGAAACTATTAAACTCTACGTTCATATATGAAAGAAAACAAAATGGAAGGTAAACACTTAGAAAACAATCACATCAAATAAGTTCTCAAAAACATCGGTCCAAACTTATGGGTTCCAACCCCCATTACATCAAATAAATTCAAATATATACAAAAATAGTTTCTTCCCAAGAAGATCAATAACCAATTAATCTATTAATCATAAGTTTTTTTGTAACCATATCCCTAATAAATAGGAATAATAATTACATGCTTTGATTGAAATAACAGATTGCTTGATTATAGAAAACTTAGTAACTGCAATGTATCACAAACAAATAGCTTCATGAACTGCAACACCTGTCTCCATGAATGTATTATGTACTTGGTCTTCCCAAATTTCTCCATGATCTTCCATTGTTCCACATTTGGAGTGTCATATTCTATCATCTCTCTTATTCACACCTCCAAATCCACATAATTTTCATAAGACAGTTGGCAATCCTTTCTTAATAATTAAAAAGCTATCCAATATCTCATAGTATTCTGTCAATTTTTCCACAATAGCCTTTCCTATTAACCCTTTGACTAAATCTTCAATTTTGGAATGATCCATGTGATTCTGTACCAATAAGCTGTGCTATTGTTCCTAGGAAAACAATTGTCCTTCGTCATCCCAAAAAGAATGGATACCATCATCAAATAAATCTTTAAAAGAAGCCTTGAAATCCTTTATTTGAGAAGATATTTTATTTGCCTTATCCTACACCTCTTTCATGAGTTGATTTTTATTAATAAACTTATTTTCCCATAACACAATCGCTACCCTGTCTTTGATCCCAATGTCCTACAAATTTTGATATGTTAAAGAATTCAAGAAATTCAAAGCATTGTGAGTAGTATTTAAAGGCTTCTTTTCCATATTTTCATTGGCCAATTTCAATCTTTGAGTAGCTAAATTTACCAGTGCACTTTCATCATCAATAAAATTTAAATAATGCCTGAACTTGGTGATTTCCATAGACAAAGTATCCCAAATCAAATGTTTAGCTCCTTGTAAAGGAGCTTTTCCTGTACTTCTTTCTTTTAATTCATTGAAATTTTTCTGTAATTGGATTTTATCATTCCATGCTGTATTCTTCTCTTCAATGCTCCTAGCCAATTCTGATTTGATCTTTTCATTCTCCTCTTTCAATTCTTTAATCTCCACTTCTTTCAAGCTCACCTGAGACATAGGAACTATTAAGGCATTTGCAGAAAAATCATTTAATGGTCTTTCAACATTAACAAGGGGTAAATCAGTGTCAACAAAGGGTTGACTTATCAATTCTTCCATAGCTTCTTTTCGATCATTTTGGTGGTTTTTTCAATTTTACAATCTGAGCCATCAATTCGGTTCTTTCTACTTCCCACTTGTTTTTCTCGTCCTGCAACTTCAATGATTTTCCTTTATAATCCATCATTTCCTAATAGACTTTCTCTTTTTCTTCTTGAAGTGTGAATAATTCTGAAGATTGAACATGTTCAGCATTAGGGACTTTAAGTTTCTTATTCAACACTTGAATGGTATTTTCCTTCTCCTCTAGAAGCTTTTTGGTTTCCTGCATATTACCTGGTTCGGTCCCTAGGCTTACAACATCTCCCTACAAATTTATAATTTGAATCAAATTTGCTTTATTTTCAACCTTTTCATGCTTCAATTGAACCTCCATCTTATCTACAGGGGACTATAATTTAGTAATTCTCATAATTGCATGTAACAAATCAGAATAAATAACATCTCCAATTTGTTTATGGAGTTGTATTTTATCAAGAACACTAATTTTGTCTAGCTTCACCTCCATTTCAAACACTTTATTGTCACTTACCACAATGAATTTTAGGGTATTCCTCTCTGCGTCTCGAGTATAAAGCAATGAAGTCTTTTGATTGATTAAATTTCTAACTATAGGATGCATATTCTTAGTTTCCTTCGATGATTGCATTTCTTTATCAACATAACTCAACACTAACTCTATCCTAAATTTGTAATGAGATCTAGACTCTGTCTTACTTTCTTCTCCGAAGGAATATTGATGCATCTATACAGACTTTTTCTGGAATACGACCATCTTCTTTAAATCTTCTGAAAATATTTATTCTGAAATAGTTTGCTCATCTTGAGGGTGTGTTTTGATCTTTTTATGAGAAATATCTTCATCTACATCCATGCCATTTGCTTCAGAAAGACTCCTTTTATTCATAATGCTGGAATTAACAGGCGTTTAAGACACTATAGTCAATCTATTCCTCCTATATTCATTAGCTTCTATATTTTCTTCAAAATTAGCCAAATTCGCTATTTTGTTTAAGCCTTCAACAGTTTGATGATAAAATGGCTTATTTTTGTTCAGTTGCTTCCTCTGAGAAATAATATGATGTGGGTCATAATTCACTTTTTTTTCTTTCTGAAAATCCATAACTTCTAACAATTTCTCTATGACTAACAAGGCACTTTTATTCTTCAAAATGAATGGACCAACTTTGAGAGGGAATTTAACATTGGACTATTTTTTAAACGCCCAAAAATGTTCCTCTTCTCCATATAACCTCTGTCAGATAAATTCTAATGCGAATATTCTTGGAGTCAAAAAAGAGGGTAACCTGTATGGTTCTCCAGTGAACCCATACACTCTAAGAATGGTAAATTCTTTATGCAGGAACCAATCTTCTGTTTTGTCTTCTGAAGAAGATTATAACATAAGTCTCATGTCTTCCAACACTCTTGGTAAGACATCATCAAAAATCAATTTGTAAATCTCAGCCATGATTGTATTTACAAACTCAAACATGTTAATATGTTTCTGGAGGTCTGGAGAGAACATGGTAGACAAGAACTGCAAATCTGACACATGAGAACACAAAATCATGTTCTGCAAATATGAATGATATCTGAAGAACCTGACTTTAGGAAATTCAACCAATTGGGTATGGATAATTTCTGCTAAATATTCATCAAGATTAAAACAATGGGCTGAATGGGATTCATGATCAGTCAAAACTATACTTAGTAGAAAACCTAAGATGACTTCATTGATATGTGTATCATCATCCAAACCCAAAATTTGACTAATAAGCGACATGACCAACTGTGCTTATTCCTTGAAAATATGCACATTATATGGCAGAAATAAACCCTCTAATGACTGACCATCTTTCAAAATATAGGATAAAAACTGGCATCTGGCTTCGGTTCTATAATTTTTATACAATTCAATTAAGACTTGCTCATTTAAAGACTCACAGCTATTAGGGAAACTATCAGGAAGACTCAATATCTCACGAACAGTTTTTGCATCAACATTACAAAGTATTTTTGACGTTGTATGACTCATAATAACTCTTTTGGAGGACGAGTAACTATTGGCACACCATTCGACAAATTCAAGGAAAGGTAGGGTTTTTTCAATAGGAAAATAATATAAGAAAGAATTGTAGACTTTCATAATATCATTCCCCTGTGAATTATGCTGCCACAAATGCTCCTTTGAAACTAATACACTACAAACTAATAGAATAGGGTCAAATACATTCCTTTCCCTATCAACAACAACCTCTTCTATCTCATCCAGAACTCTGTACAATATTCTTGAACCCTGCTCCTTCTCCATAATAAACAAGGGCGACAAGTCTTCAACAAAGTCTCGGTGTTTTAAGGCTTACTTGGTAACTGCTTGATATGTAGAAGTTGACTTTCAAAAAAAGATGGCGCACTGTCCCTTCTTCTTTTCACCTGCAGCATGCAAACAAAATGACTTTACCTAGGTCAACTTAATTTTTATACAATGGATCATTCTGGGACCCTCACCAAGTTATTTTTCCTTTACCGCTTTCCTCAGCAGAACTCACCAAAAGTCACCACGTGGAAAGCGGTTTAAATTCCTCTACCACTCATCCTTTTTAATTATCTCACAACTTAGTGCTCTGGAGTAAACTATGAACATTGATAAGATTTCGTCTTTTATCTAAACCGTCGGATCAAAATCTGTTCTACTTAATTCGCCATCATTTATCATTCTTTCAAGCGTGCATCTTCACATCGCAAACTACCTCATGATCGTAGATTTTATTTGCTTTATTTCTTAGTCATTGATCTTGTTGTCTTGTTAACCACTTCCGCCTCTCCGTCAAAAATTCTCTCTTGCGCAACTTTCCCCAATGGATCAATTTGCAACCGTAGATTTTCACACTCATAAATCTACACTTTTGAATTGTGCAATGAATTAGCCAAAATGCACATTTTTAATAAGGGACTCATGACTACCAACCTTTACCAATTTTTATGTATGCCTTTATCATTTCTCGACCACATTCTTCCTCAATTGTTCAACATAGAGGGTGTTAATAGTACTGAATGCATACTGCTGGGATACGCAACTAGTGAAAAGGATTACAAACTGATGGAGATTGCAACCAGAATATGCTTCATAGAGTGAAGTGTCTAGTTCAATCAAGATTTGTTGCATGATCTACAACCAAATGAAGAGGAAGGTATACTTACTCAATCAATTCCATTTGTATATGATGATGTCTTAACTAATATTTCATATTCAGAGTACGAAAATGAGGATCCATATGATCAATATCTTGAAATTGAGAATGATGCTCAACTACATCCAGATTCAGATCCAACACCAACTCCCAACCCAAGGCCTAAATGGGCCCAAAATATCATTGAAGCTACTGGGAATAGTGATGGGGATCCAGATGACAGAATAAGAATAATATCTCAATATCAAGATGAAAACCTTGAACTCTACCATATAGATCTAATTATCCCAGAGAAGTGATTCATGATGATGGGGTTTGATCCTCAATGCTACATAGAGGCTTTGCATGATCCAAGTTGGCAGGAATCCATGGATGATAAGTATGATTCACTACAAGACAACAAGACATGGAATATTTCCACCTTTCCTCCTGGGAGGAAGTTAGTTCAATGCAAATAAATCTACAAGACCAAAATAGTAGCAGATGGATCAACTACCAAGTACAGGGCTCGATTAGTGGCAAAGGGGTACTCACAAGTTCATGGGCTCGACTACAATGAGATATTCACTCTTGTTGCAAGAATTGATTCCATAAGGCTAGTGTGGGCCATTGCAGCTTCAAAGAGGTGGGAGGTATATCACATTGATGTGAAGAGTGCCTTCCTCAATGGTGACCTAGAAGAGGATATCTACATGACACAACCTGAGGGGTACACTGAAGATTCATCCTTGGTTTTCAAACTAAGGAAATATCTATATGGGATCAATCAAGCCCCAAGTGCATGGTATGCTAAGATGGATTCCTTCATAATGTCACAAAAATTCAAGAGGTGGGAGTGTAAATGCAATGTCTACATGAAACAAAAGGGACATTTCTTATTGTTGATTTTTCTTTATGTAGATGACTTGCTCATTACTAGTGGCTCAACTACTGGATTGAGCAGTATCAAGTAAGATTTGAGAAAGGCAATTGTTCAGGTACACATGGTACTCCCAAAAGACTGTTAGAATAATCAACCCATAGTTTACCCATTTAGACATTAATTTAATTATTTCTGTCTTATTAGCCTAGTTCATGTGTCCCACCTTGTGCAAGTTGTCTATTACCTATCCATAGTGGTCAAACTTGCATTATTTGACTCATGTATTGCATGGGAAAGCCCAAGGAATCAAATCTACTTTATTCCTGGCCTCCTAGGTGCCCTTCTACTTTTTTTGCTTTATTCCCTGTTTTTTTAGTGTTTTAAGGGAAATAGAAAAGCTAGACTAGGTGAGGTGAACTAGTTTTTTGTCCTCTTCATAATCCACTCTTTTCTCCATGCAAAAGAATGTATGAGATGCCATTCCAACACTCTTTAGGTTTCCTAATCCATGTTTCTAATTCGTGAGATCCATGACAGATTTGGGATCATCTTTTTACACCTATGGGGGATTTGCTTATTTTTAGTAATCCTGCTTTATGCTAGATTCGAATTGCTCCTCATGCATTTGAATCCCTGATGTATGTTATTTATTCAGCAACCTATTATGATATAGGGTTGGCTATTCTACACTGATTTAATACAGTTTAGTGTTCAGCTCCAATTTCAGTCTCTTTTGTGAGTGATTTTGCATGATCAATTGTTAATTGTTGTGAGTAAAATTAATCTATCACTGGGTTCAATTTCCACATGGTATCAAAGCACTTGTATATTGTTTTCTCTCCTCCAAAATTATTTTGCAGGTTTGACATCAGTGACTGGGAGCCTTCTACTGACAGCCGGGACATATTTTCTAAGCTATGGATCAATCACAGAAAACTATCTTGACTCCCTTCAATTTCTTTGAATGGAAAGTAGAGATGGAGATACTGTTGAGAGCGAAAGGCCTCTATATGGTGACTATGGCAATAGAAGCAGAGTCCAATGTAGCTGTAAAGAAGATAAAATGGCACAACAGGAGGGATGAGGCCTATGGTCTCCTGTGTCTGAGTATTTCTAGAGACCTCCTTTTCCATCTTGATGGATTGACATCACCGAATGAAGTATGGGAGAATATTTCTGATCTTTTTGGAAAGACAGATGAGATGAGGGGACATCAAATCGAAAATAAGCTGATTTATCTGAGTCCAAATAGCTTTGAATCCCTGTAGCTTTATTTCTCCAAGTTCAAAGCACTAGTTTTGCAACTAAAACAGTGTGGGATCGAAAAGAAAGATGATCAGCTCGTACTGGCCATCCTCTTGAAGCTAGGCCTTGACTATTCAGTGTTTGTTTTGACCTTCTATGCCACAAAACTGACAGCTCGAACCTGGAAGATGCCTATCCTTGCAAATTTCATGGAATCTCTCACACAAGAACATGACAAGCTGGTGATGATGGGCACCATCAAACCATCCAAAGATCAAGCTTTGATTGCTAGAGATTCGAGGGTGGATTCAAAAAGAAAAAAGAAAGCTAAAAAGCCACCTGAGCAAAAGAGAGACAAGAAACAGTCTCTGGAGGATCTACAAGGTCCCAAGAAGAACTACCAGAAGAAGAAAAACAAAGGTGAAATGAGCAAGTGCGCATAATGCAATAAGGGAAATCACACTAAAAGCTCTTGTATGAAGAAGCAAATAGATATGCTGACCCAACTCCTAGAGAAGAATGGCATCTCCCTTCCAGAAAGCTCAAAGAAGAGAGTAGGAGGATCAAGTTTAGATGACAGAGAGAGAGTTCATGCTCTAGTTGCTGGTACATCAAGCTCACCCAGTTTTATCATTGATTCTGGAGCTTTAAGACACATGGTTTCGACTAAGGAGGCCTTCTCCTCACTGGACAAGTTGAAAGGAACATCTATAGTACTGGGAGATGACTTTTTCACTGAAAGTTTGGGTAAAGGAAGGATAGATCTTGATCATGGCTAGTTCAGAAATGTGCTGTATGTGCCTGGTATTGCCTCTAACCTCCTATTAGTGTACCGGATGACCCACACTAGGTCTCCTAAGAAAGTCATATTCTCACCTGATGAAGTTGAGATCACAGAGATCTCAACTGGTAGAGTCATTGCAAAAGGAGTTACGAATCATGCTCAAAAGGTATACATGTTCTCACACTTCCTACCTTACTCAAACCCCTCTGCTCTTCTGATTCATGCTAATGAAGCAAGCAATATTTGGCATGAAAGATTTGGCCACCTAAACTACAAATATCTTTCTGATCTTAGTGAAAAAGATATGGTCATAGGGTTTCCCAAGATAAAATTTTCCAAAGGAGTCTGCCAAGGTTGTATCCTAGGAAAACACCTAGAGCACAAATTTGAGAGAGCTAGTCATGAGAGAACCTCTGCACCCCTCGAGCTGATCCACAGTGATGTTCCTGGCCCATTCCCTCATATGTCCATGATTCATTCCAAATATGCATTGACTTTCATTGATGACTTTTCCAGGTATTGCTGGGTTCACTTCCTGAAACACAAGTCTGAAGTTTTTGGCCTATTCAAAGTCTTTAAGGCTTTGGTTGAAAACCAGTCTGGAAGGAAACTCAAGGCCCTCAGATCTAACAATGGTGGTGAGTATGCCAAGTCTAAGTTTATTAATTATTGTGCAGATGTAGGTATTCAGATGCAGCATTCTATCCCTTACACACCACAACAAAATGGTGTTGCTGAGAGGAAGAACAGATCACTGAAGGAGATGGAAACATGCATGATGGAGGCCAAAAATTTGCCACCAAAGTACTGGGATGAAGCTATCAACTGTGCAGCCTATATTCAGAATAGGGTGCCTCACAAACAACTTGATGGCATGACTCCCTTCGAAGCATGGAGTGGCCACAAGCCAGATGTGACCCATTTCAGGATTTTTGGCTCAAAGGCTTGGTCTAGAATTCCAACAGAGAAAAGGAAGGCTTTGCATCCCCAAAGCCAAGAGTGTCTTTTTGTTGGATACTCTAAAGATTCAAAAGGGTACAAGTTGATAAATTTGAGCACAAACAAAGCCTTCATTGAAAGGTGTGTTCAGTTTGAAGAAGAACCCCTTGCAGCAGTGGAAGTTGGTGAAGCCTCTTCACCACCTGAACCTCAAGAAGTAAGTAAAGAGTTTGTTGAACATGATGATTCTGATTTGTCTGATGGAGATGATTTTATTTCAGACCCTAACATCCCTACAAGGCCAAAATGGGCAGCCAAGACACTACATGCAGTAGGAGAGCTAGCTGGGGATCCCAATGACCCAAGGAGGACTAGATCTCAGTTTGAGAGTGGTCTGTGCATGAAGGATCCTATGTTTTCTAAAAAATTATATTTGATGGTGGAGTCTAATCCTCAAACATATGAAGAAGCATCAGGAGATCCAAGATGGTAAACAACCATGAAGGAGGAGTTCAGCTCACTCCAGAAGAGCAACACATGGGAGCTAGTGGATCTTCCCCCAAGGAGAAAACTAGTACAGTGTAAGTGGGTCTATAAGACAAAATTTGCTGCTGATGGTTCACCACTGAAGTACAAGGCCAGATTGGTAGCCAAGGGCTACTCACAGGTTCATGGCATAGATTACAATGAGACCTTTGCCCCAGTGGCAAAGATGGATTCCATCAGGCTAGCCTTAGCCATTGCAGCCTCAAGGCAATGGGAGGTACATCACATGGATGTAAAATGAGCCTTATTGAAGGGAGATCTCACTAAAGAGAGATATATCCAGCAGCCTCAAGGTTTTTCTATGAACCCTTCTCTTGTGTGCAGGTTGAGAAAGTCATTGTATGGGCTAAAGCAAGCCCCCAGGGCTTGGTATGCCAAGATCGATAGCTTCTTGCTATCACTGAATTTTGTTCGGTGCAAATCAGATCTAAATGTCTATTTGAAGTTAGTTAATGGTTCATTAATGATCATTGTGTTATATGTTGATGACCTCCTCATTACAGGAAGCTCAAAGGATGAGATTACTTCCTTAAAAGGAGCTATGAACCAAGCCTTCTCCATGACAGATTTGGGGCTCTTAAGTCAATTTTTGGGGCTTGAGATTGCTCAAAACAAGATGGAATCAAGGTGCACCAGTCCAAATATGCCTTGGAATTGCTGAACAAATTCAGAATGAAGGATTGCAAAGCAAGAAAAACTCCTTTCCTTTCAGGAGTGAAGCTGGAAGAAGCCGATTCTTCACCTATGGTAAACAATACACTGTATAGGCAATTGATTGGATGTTTGTTGTATTTGACACATACTAGACCTGATATTTGTTATGCAGTAAGTGTGGCTTCTAGATACATGGATCAGCCTCAAGAGATCCATTGGAAAGTAGCAAAAAGGATCCTTAACTTTGTTCAGGGAACAAGGACACATGGGATCTTCTATAAAGCAAAATCTGATCTTGATTTGATTGGATTTACTGACAGTGATTGGGAAGGTGATAGCACAGACAGAAATTCCACTTTAGGATATGTGTTCATGCTTGTATAAGGGCTAATCATCTGTTCAAGCAAGAAACAGAGTGCCATTGCACTCTCATCTACAGAAGCAGAGTACAGGGGAGTTGTTAATGCAGCAACGCAATGTTTATGGTTGCAGGGTTTACTTGGAGAGTGTGGCTTCGAACCAGAGTACTCAACTACCATCTACTATGATAACTAGAGTACCATTCGAATCTCCAAAGATCCAGTTCAAAGGCAGAGAACCAGACACATTGAGATCCATATGCACTACATCAGAGAACTTGTGCATGATGGCACCATTCACCTACTCTTCTGTTCATCTTCAGAACAAGTAGCTGATATCTTCACCAAATAATTTTTTGGTAAGACCTTCATCAATATCAAATCACTGCTGGGGATTGCTGATCATGCTGTGAAGCATGAGTGAAGACAATATTCTACAATTTTGTTTTACAGTCCATGTTTAAGGGAGGATTTTCCCAAGTTGGTTTTTCCTCTTTCCTTGTTTTAAATGGACATGCAGTATGTAAAGGGTGACTAAGCCTTGTTGCTAGGCCCTATAATTTTCTGATATATTATTCATAAGTCATGCTTAAGGGGGGGTGTTAGAATAATCAACCCATAGTTTACCCATTTAGACATTAATTTAATTATTTCTGTCTAAATTAGCCTAGTTCATGTGCCCCACCTTGTGCAAGTTGTCTATTACCTATCCATAGTGGTCAAACTTTCCTTATTTGACTCATGTAGTGCATGGAAAATCCCAAGGAATCAAATCTGCTTTATTCCTGGCCTCCTAGGCATCCTTCTGCTTTTTCAGTGTTTTAAGGCAAATAGAAAAGCTAGACTAGGTGAGGTGAACTAGTTTTTTGTCCTCTTCATCCTCCACTCTTTTCTCCATGCAAAAGAATGTATGAGCTACCATTCCACCACTCTTTAGCTTGCCTAAGCCATTTTTCTAATTCGTGAGCTCCATGATAGATTTGGGATCGGCTTTTTACACCTATGGGGGATTTGCTTATTTTTAGTAAGCCTGCTTTATGCTAGATTCGAATTGCTCCTCATTCATTTGAATCCCTGATGTATGTGATTTATTCAGAAACCTATTATGTTATAGAGTTGGCTATTGTACACTGATTTAATATAGTTTAGTGTTCAGCTCCAATTTCAGTCTCTTTTGTGAGTGATTTTGCATGATCAATTGTTAATTGTTGTGAGTAAAATTAATCTATCACTGGGTTCAATTTCCACAAAGACCGAAAACCTAGAGCAGTCACTCACACAAATAGATCACAGATCGACACACTAATGTTTTGACGTGGTTTAAACCCTCAAGAGGGAAACACTCCATGACCCCAGCCAAATAGCCTTGAGGCGGTTTATTATGCAAAAGAAAGAAAGTTACAAATTCCAATCTCATAATCGATCAACTAGCCAAGGACCCTCCATAGTATTTAAATAGATACCATCGACAAATCGGGTGTTAATTCATGGATCAAGGTTAGGTATGATCTAAGAGAATATGAAATGTCGGATCACTCTATGTCTAGAACATATCGTGACCATCGGATTAGATCTTTACAAATTCATACTAAAGAAATACACTTTTCCTAACAAATAGATTAAACAAGTTGATCTTAACTAAGTCCTAAGTTTCTAAATATCCTAACAAATCCCCTTAAGAACAACTTGGGATAGGATTGAAGGATTTACAAAAGTGACACTATTAGGAAAAGGAAAGAGGCATTAGAGCCTATCCCCCCTTAATGACAAATTCCTGAACTCCTAACATATATAGAAATTTAGAAAACTTTGCTTTTGTAAGAGACTTGGTGAAGATTTTTGCAACTTGATCATTTGTAGGGAAAAATAGCACTGTAAGAACGCGATATTGAAAAAGATTTCTGATGAAGTGCATATGTAGTTCAATGTGTTTGTTGCATTGATGTAGAACTGGATCTTTGGTGGGCTTTATGGAACTTTTATTGTCACACCAAATTGGAGTAGGACACTCCTACTCGAATCCAAAATCTGATAGGATCTGTTAAAGCCATAAAGATTCCTAATTGGCATTAGCTGTGGCTGGATATTCTACTTATACTGAAGAAAGAGAAAGAACTTGTTGTTTCTTACAAGCCCAAGTGAAATTTCTAGATCCCATACTGAAAAAAATAACCTGCAGTAGACGTTCTATCATCAGGATCATCGGCCCAATCTGAATCAGTGAAACCAACAAACAAAGGTTCCCCCCTGTACTGTAATGAATCCCAAACTGAATTGTACCCCGATTATATCGAAGTATTCTTTCTGCTGCTTTCCAAAGACTTTCATGAGGTGTTTTCATATAATGGGAAGCACGACCAACAAAAAAGGAAAGGTTAGGACGTGTTGGCAGTCAGCAACAACCCCTTCATTTTTTCTATTGAGATGAAAATGATCAGCTCTCTTCTATGATTTACCTTTTACAAATTATAAAGGACTTCCTTCAGAATCCTCGATTCTGAAGGTACTCTCAATTATAGAAGAGTTAAGAGTCATATTAGAAATTTATGAAAACACTTTCATAAATTTTGTAAGTTAGCAACTGTCAGTCTCGTAAATTTTATATATGATCAATTTTATCATTAATTAATTCATTTGATTATATATATTGATTTAAGAGATTTAAAAGTATAGTATGCTAATTTGTTTTTAATGAAGATACATTTTGAATTTGTTTGGAGCTTGGTTTTTGATAAGATATTATAAGTTCTTCAAATCCTTATAACTAAAGGTGATTTATCAATTAAAGATATTTTCATTAAATCTAAGGTTCAGATTTCACATATAACTTAATCTTTTATATCATATCATTGCTTTGTAAAAATTGTATATATATAACACAAAATAGCGAGAGTGCAAATAAATGTATATTATTTTGAAATTTTCATGTGTCACATAAATATAACCATAATAGTTTTATGAGCTTTATATCCTATCACATTTGGTTTTGAGTCATAAGTGATTAGGATTTCATATAGTATTTAAAACTATATTTCAAAATAAAACTACATATATATATATGGTTTGAGTGTGAATAGTGATCGTTAGTTAGTTGGATTTCAGAAATCTTAAGAACATTACGGATTATTATGATAACTCTACATCATCCTGTTAATGAACACGATTTCCTTCCATGTGTAATATAGGGTGATTATCAATTGACAGTTATAATGAAGATGCATGATTCATATGGCTAAATAGACAACATCTGTTACAAGGATCGCTGCATAAAGATTGAATTCGTATTGATATGAGGATTTGGTTAACACCTATCAATTCAATTGACAGTTGTGGGTTTAATGATGAAATCATATCAGTAGAATTCAATACCATGTATGACTGATAGCCATTACCATTCATGATGGTGTACGAGCTCATCATTCCAGACTGGGTGTCATTAATGCTTTGATTTATAATCCCTAAATCAAATGATTTCTGATATGAAGGATTAGTTAGAGTTTGAAATTTTCTTTTACATACTGCCTTCTGAAATAATTTCAGTTAGTCATGGCTAGTAAGTCCATTTATCATAGCGAAAACATTGGCTATTGTTCTCAGCATCTCCAAATTTGGTTAATATGGCCAAAATTTGGGTTCTCATCTCTGTCATGTATGAATCAATTGAGGATTTGACATTTCGCGTAATGCTTTCTACATGGGTGCCTATTCCTTCAATTTTCACAACTTCATTCATTTCAACCCATAACCAGAGTTGTAGTGAGGAAATAATGGCTCCTCTCAGCCGATTTGAAATTTCAGGACCTGAGCTAGTTGAAGCCAACGAGAAAGCTGCTCTATTATTCAAAAATATTGGATGGGGTCATTTTTTTAGATATTTTAGTGGCCATAACGTGGAGGTTACCAAACAATTTGCTATGAGTTTTAAGGAAAATGTAGCTCAGATTGGGGATTTCAAGTTTATAATTGATGAAGATAAGATTGTAGAAGCTACGAAGCTTCCTCAAACTAGAGAGAGATGGTTTAAAGGAGGAAAAGTTGATAAGAAGAGATGTTGGTCCTTACTATTTCCCTTACCAGCCAATGCAAAGTTGAAGATTGGAGTTTCAGTTAAATTTTTAAAACCAGAATGGCGAGCATTTTATGAAATTCTAGTCAGGTATGTATCTTGTGATGGCCGATTCTCTCATCTGCATTATTATCATTTGCAACTACTGTTAGCATTGAAAGGTTCTAAGCTCAATCTTCCATTTTACTTATTACAAAGTTTGAAGAAAATGGCACATTTGGTGCAAAATACCATAGGTAATCCTGATAGGAGTTTATTCCACCATGGTCTAATTAAAATTTTAATCCATCATCATCTGTCTCTTAGCTGTAAATCTTGGGATGAGTTTTTGGTTGAAAGTAAATTAGGGCCAACGCAGTATTGGACAAACCCTCCCCCTAAAAATTGTAGGAAGTGTAAAGCTCCAGTAAAATCTGAAGTTGATGATGTTCGTAAGGCTAAGTTAAGGGATAAAGAACTTCAGGAAGCAAATCCACCTATAGGTACTTGTATTAGTAATGATGGAATTGTGAAGGTAGCTCCCTGTTACGCTAAGACAATAATGGACCAATCCCTATCTGACAAGTGCTTCAGTATACCTACGAAGATGAGGGGTAGATTGACCAAAAATGAAGATGTTGATGCTGTTAATTATGAAAACCCCTCTGAGCTATGTACTCCTCGAAAACATGGTGATGAATCCATGTGAAAACTTGAACAATTAGCATAGGTGTGTTGTGACAAAGGGGTTTTTGAGCCAAAATCTATTGTGTTTGTTTGTACAAGAAGAATCACTGGAAGTTTGAATACCACACCTACAGCCTCTGTTCCTACAACCACTCAACAGAAATCTCAGCCAGTGATTGTCCATCTTTGGTTCCCAAAACCACTGTTATAGCGGATTTCACCACTCCAGGTGAATCACACTTTGTATGGCCTTCCCATGTCCTGCTGCAAACTCCTTAAACCCTATGGACCACTTTTTGTCCTTTGATGTTTCCTTGATCATCCCTAAAAACATATGAAAAATGATATACACGACTTTTAAACCTATAAGCGTGTACATACACGGGTTTGGCCACTAAAATTGCGTATATCGGGATGTGTGCATAATCCAAATACTTTTGGAGTTTTCCTTGACATGGATCTGACTCATCTGACTCTTGGCCTTCCATATGCCTTGAGATCACTCGGATTCGACCTTTCATTACCCCTTTGAAAAGCTATATAAGGAACCCCTTGGTACATTGAAGGCATAAGAGAGAATTGAGAGCAACGAAACTATAGTCCATTGTTGCTGGAACTTATGCTTGAGTCTACATCCCTTTGTCCCTTGGAGCACTTTTGTGTTCTTCCCAAGCTTTCCTTTTTCTTGTGAGCTTGCTATCAAGAGATGGAGGATTGAAGTGGTGGAGGCCCAAGTGGGGGATTCAGTTTCTCCGGTTCGCAGACGTGCCATCAGAGGTTGTATCTTGTAATCTCTGATTTATATTAATAGAAATATATTTTCCTGTCCAATAATGTGTGTTTGAATGAATATTTTATCCATGGGATCATGTCAAATGCTTTTACATTATTGATTATATATGCTAGAATAGATCTAACACCCTGATATATAGAATGCTTGTATTGTTTACTTGTTGTTGAGGAAGTAATAGATCAATTCAAGATGAATATTGGAAAGCTTAACAGGGATCTAATTCAACCGTCCGGAATAAGGTACGAGGTCTGATCCTTTAGTGTTAGACATTTAATTTTTATTGCATATTGGAAAGGATTGATTTATGGAGTCAAGCTATCTGTTGTGGTACCCCAAGCCATAGTAATTTCTCTCCGTAACAGAATTGGTGACTTTGCTGGGGAGTTCCTAGTAGTTGTCCTTTGGGGGTTGTTTTCTCGACATTCAATGAATTTGAATTTCTCTTTCTCTCTTGTTTCTGTGTCGAGTCTGGGGGCATGTATGCCTGGTAGAGTCTGATTGGTGTGAAGTTTGTCTTAACCTGTCTTTTTGCCATGATTTTATGCACCTTGTTGAGGCCCCAAAATTCGCAAGCAACAACAGTAAGGGATTCTCCCCAATCAATGTTCCCAACTAGCTCATTGACTGTTTGGAATAGGGAATCCGTCCGGTTTACGGTCCGGCTACCATAGGTCAAGTACAAAACAAAGGCTTTACCGGTTTCGGCGCGGTTCACCGAGTTTTTGTATTTTTGACTTAGTTATGATATGCAAGTGCCTAATTAATCATGCAGGGTGATAAGATGCAAGGAGCAATCACAATGTGATGCACAGGTTCTTACCTCTCATCTTAAACTCACTAGCATCTAAATCACATACAACGAGGAATTAAAACTAACTACCTAAACTATCCCTAGGGAGCTAGATTATCATTCATTGGTGAGTAATATATTTTGTACATGCATAATGAAAAGTTACAGATAGCTGACACTTCTTTCAAGACACATGAATAATTGCAGATTTTTTAACAACTAGTTAGCTAATTGTTTTATGAACAACATTCATTACTCACAGTGGAAAAAAAAATATCGCAAAAAATATACTGAAAAGCATTCAACAAGAACATAGGTTCAGGAAGTTAAACACTCTCATAGTTAATGAAACACAGCTGAAAACAAAATAGTTCCCCTTCAACATTGTTCATTTAATAACACTGATATATTCCACATTTCGCTTTCTCCACCAGGCAAAAAATTGCAGTTTCTGATTGTAAAATGAAATAGTTCCTCTTACAAGCAAATGGTTTACAAATTATTCCAGGGAAAAAAGTCCCTGTAACTTCTAACTTTCCAGTATTTAAATAAACAGTAAATCATTTGGGTTTCCCCCCCAACGCATGACCTTTCGGTCTCTCGAGCGTTTCGTATCCCTTTGTCTTTCCAGCGGATGCCCATGATTGGATACGTAACTGCCAGACCTTTCAGATCCGCCCCTTTATCACCATTCATTTTGTCTTCTCTTTGGTTTGTCCATCTTACACTCCTACTGGTTTCGGCTCTACTTTCGCCAAACGATCCGCCTCCATTGACCAACTTCCGGAAACTACCTGCAATCAAACGCCGAGCATCATTTGTTGGAAACGCATTTAAACCACAACAGAAAATTAAACTGACTGAATGACCAATCCACCGGAAATGATCAAGTGCACCACCGTCATTCTACAAGTGCCAACCACTACCTTGTCCTCCTACAGGCTTGCGATAGCAATCCCTATGGCGGAAAGCGGGAGGAAAACAACATCGAAAGCCGAAAGGCTTTCTCGGCTGCAACGGCGGAAAAGTAAAGGCTCCAAGCATGCGACAGGAGGGCGGGAAACTTTAAAATTGGAAGTTAGATGGTTTATACATTGGAAGCGGAAAGACTTTCCCGGCAGCAATGGCGGAAGGGTAAAGACTGCGGGAAAGCGGTGGTGGGAGGAAACTCAATCGGAAGTCGGATGGTTTAGACACTTGGGCAGCTAAAGGACTTTGAGAGCTTCAACGGTAGAAGAGAGATGGTTGAAGACACGCAACGCGGGAAGGAAAAACTTTAGATCGAAATTCGGCTAGGTTTGAACATCGGAAGGCAAATGGCTTCCCCATTTGCAACAGCGGAAGAAAAACAGCTTCGGGTGTGCGACTGAAAGGAAAACGCTCATCAACAGTTGGAACGATTTGAAATTCGGGTGCTAAATTGCTTAAGGTTCCACAACGGCGGGAGTAAAAAGGTTCCAGCTTCCGATCAAATAGAAAAACTCCTGATCAAAAAGAAAATTATTAAATGTTCAGACAGCTTTAAACTCAGCAATGGATAGCGACCTGTCATACCTCTGCAATGGCGACCCATAGCAAAGAACAATTTGTTCGATCAACAAGCGAAGACAAACTTAGAATATGCGACTCACCATAAATTCCAACGCAATCAAAATCCGAACCTTGGTCAAGAGTTTATCTTTTGTAATCATTTAAAATTAAAACACAGACCAACAATGCAAAAGATCCAATGATCAAAGTAAAATCATGAGGAGGGGCCCAAAATTTAATAAATTTGGGGAAAAAACAGTTGCAGCTTGGTAGGGATAGCGGGCGCTTAATCTTCCTGACTTATCGAGACTTACGAACGATCCTGTGGCTCATGAATCGGCTTGGCCCACTGTCCCTACCAAGCTTCCTTTGTATCACATTGTGAATGCTCTTTGCATCTTTATCAATCTGCATTGTTAATTAGGCATGTGCATTTCATAATTTAATTCAAAATACAAAAACTCGGTGGACCAGGCTGTAATCGGTAAAACCCTTTGTTTTGTTACTTGACCTACGGTAGCTGGACCGCAAACCGGACGGATTCCCTACACCAAACAGTCACGGGATAGTTGGGAACTTTGATTGGGGAGAATCCCTTACTGTTGTTTCCTGCGAATTTTTGGGCCTCAACACGACTGTCTTCCCGAGCATTGATTATATTGAGGTGACCTTAGTGACCTTACCTAGGATATCGAGGGGGTACTTCGTAGGGGTTATTCTGTGGGTGTCCCGGCCAGGTTGGGGTTGGACAACATAGTCGCTTTACACGTTGAAGCTAAGGGCCACAATAATTGGTTACATACCTTCGCTTGTTGTGTATGGGAGTCTCAAGACTCTCCTAGGGTTGTGCACGATAGTTGGCCTAGGGTTTACCTAAATAGAGAGTCTTTGCTATTTTTTGAGTCATTGTGGATTCGAGTGCAGTTCCTCACCGTTCTCGTCGTTTAGCAGGACTTCCACCTTCTACTTCTCCTCCTCCTTTGGAAGAGAGACCTAGACAGTCCAGGCGGACTATTTCACACATTGGTTCACACACCATGGGAGACCGTTTAGAGGATATTCCTGAACCACCTCCTCCCATTCATGTATACGATGGGGAATTTACTCCTACTTAGGATCCTTAACCCGACTTAGCTGAGTTAGGTCCTGTGATTTCTGAGATAGGACCCTTGCATGATAGACCTACTCACTCTAGGTCTGATTCCCCATTGACACGTTACCAGTATGGAATGCCGGAGGACATTGAGACTCATTTTAAACCTGCCAGCACTAGCTACAGTAGTTATGCTACATCTAGTTTCCCTACACATGATTTGACATTTCATGTCGAATCTGATTTCAAGCCTAACACTATGCCTGGGGGCACTCTCATTCCTTACCATGCGAAGAGGTTTGGGAGCACTAGTCACATTGCACCTTCCATCCCAGTGGTGGAAGCTCCATCATATCTCCCTCCTAGGTCTAGGGTTAGCGATCCGATTAGGATACCAGATCCGAGACGAGTGACGATAGGCGGTAATACATATATTATTACTCAGGTTCCTTCATCCTCGGTCTTTAGTTATTCAAATGTACATCCTCCACCTTATTCACGTGGTCCTTCGAGCCAGTATATGGCTACGAGTCAGGTCCGTACTACGGTTACTAGACCGATTGTGTCTCAAGTTCACATACCACCCATTGCGTCGGGAGGCTATGTTTATGCTTCTAGAGGTCATCTTGCTACTTCCGGGGCTTATATCCCTACTACCGGAGTGTATCTTCCTACCTACGGAGTGTCTCATGGGGCATCGCATGCGATGACCTATGGACCTTATTATGGGACGCAGTATGGACAGGTTTCTTCACCTTATGGAGGCGGGTATCAACAACCTGCTTACTCTCCTAATTATGGCTTTGTAGCTCCTACTAGTCAAGGCCCACCATACTATGGTACTTCCACACCACCCTATACGGGTCAGACAGGAGGAGGACACTATGGCCAAGGCCATGGTGGTAATCAACCCTATATGAACCAGGGAGCGGTCCATCGACCTCATCATCCTAGGCTCCCTTTCCTTGCGATGCTTAATCTTCTTGACTTATCGAGACTTACAAACGATCATGTGGCTCATGACCCGGCATGGCCCGCTATCCCTACCAAGCTTCCTGTACGTGGGTTTTTTATTTACAGTTGTGTATACGCGCGGTTTCTCCTGCGATTTCTGTGTATACACGCAGGTTTACTACGAACAGTAGCGTATGCCCTTGATTTTTCCTTTTTGGGGAAGATAATTGGTTGCTAGGTGAATTCTAATATTTGTTGAGTCTCCTTTGGCACTGCCTGAGTCTATTTTGAACTCTGTTCCTGACCAGAAATGTTTTTTTTAGGCTAATTTTTCTTTTTTAAGATGGTTCTTGTCATGGCATTTTCGATTTTTTGTTTGAGATTAGTGCATTAGAGTCTAGGGGTCATAAAATCATTCTTTTGCTTTTTGCATCTCTTTTATTTTCAAAAAATCCAAAAACATTTGCTTATCATCATGCATTGCATTTTGCACTTTGCATTGTACTTGCACTAGATAGATTTGCTTTGGAGTACTAGTTAGGACTTCATATAGAAAATTTGCATTTATCATTTGAAGAAGAATTGTGCATTTCACATAGTAGCATACCCTGTTTTCATGGACACAATGCATTTGCATTGATTGTTAGGTGTGCATTTTACTTCTTGTTGCGTCATAACACCACTAGTTGCACGATCATATCCCTTTTTTGAATAATAAAGCCAACTAAAATCAACGCTAAATAAAATGAATTACACTCTTTTCTTTTCTAGGGTGCACCAACAAGCTTAGGTTTTAGGATCTTGGAATAGTTCATTGTAAGTCAATTCTCCAAGATCACTAAACAACAACATCTAGGTGTCTGTCCAGGTGAGTGTGTGAAATCCTTGGTATAACCAGTGTTCTCAGGATCCTCCTCTCAAAAGGGAGTTAAGCATGAGGCAGTGTGAGCAGTTATTGATTGGGATGACCCCTAGTCATAACTGAGTAGCACCGGATATATTTACAGGATTGTATTCGTATCCGGGGGCTCTTCCGAGAGTTTTAAGCTTTGTTACCCTGCCCATATGGTCAATCCCGCCTGCGACTTGTTGCAGCTGCAACTGTTCTCCCCAAATTTCTTAAAATTTGGGGCCCTCCTCATGATTTAGCGTTGTTTTTAATCGTTGGATCCTTTGAACCTTTTGGTTGTGCTTCAATGTTGGATGATTTTTTTTTAAGAATGACTCTCGACCTATTTTTGGAGGTTGCATGTGTTTGAAGTTGTTTGGATCGCCGATTGTAAGTTTGGGTTTGCTGATGAATCTATGAAAATCCGTTGTTTCGGAGGTGAGATGTATTTTGACCGCTGATTTTTAAAACTCTCAGGACACTTAATTTTTTCGGTTGAGCGGGTGTCATTTTTGTTTAATCGGAAGCCATAGCCGTTTCTCTTCCATCGTTACAGCTCCCAAAGTAGTTAAGCCTCCAAAATCTAAAGCCCCCACCAGCCGATGCGTCAGTCTTTTAGTCGCTTTCCCATAACTTTTCTTCTTCCGCCATTGCAGCTCCCAAAGTGATTAAGCTTCCAAAGTGTAAAACCTTTTGACTTCCGATGAAGAATTTTCCCGCCCGCATTTCATGTGTCTTTATCTTTTTCTTTTCTGCCGTTGTGGCTGGGAAAAGCTTTCGTCTTCCGATGTCAAAACTCTTCCGATTTCCGATATGCCTAAAGTATTTCGCTGTACCCATTCTTGTCAAAATCCGTCGTTGCGACTGTGAATGAGCTACCCTTCCGATGTAAGTATTTTGAGCCGCTGTAAAGTTTTCTATTTTCCATCATGAATTATGTCCATTAAGGCTGTAAGTGAACGAGGTAGTGATGGCAGTGTTTGTTAAAATTCTCAGATCAAGGGGTGCACCTAGCCATTTTCTTGTGGATTAGCCATTCCAGGGGTTTTAATTTAACATTTAAAATGCGATTCCAATGAATGATGCACAATAATTGATTGCAGAAAGAACTCAAGGGACTGTTGGGGCAACCGCGGCGTGAAGGCGTAGCATGACAGTTTTGTAAAAATCAAATCAAAACCGACAGAGTCGCAAGGGAGACAAGCAAAGGAAAAGACAAAATCAAAAGCAACAAAAGCACAGATCTGAAAGGTCCAGTAGTTACTCAGCTGATCATGAGCATACGAAGAAAAGATGAAAGGAGGGATATGAAACGCCCGAGGAACCAAAGAGTCACACGTTTGGGGGAAACCCAAGCGGTTTGCTGATTTTGTTTAAATATTTGAAAGTTAGAAGTTACAAGGGCTTTTTCCCTGGAAAACTTGTAAACCTTTTGCTTGTAAGAGGAACTACTTCATTTTACAAACCAGAAAGTGAAAATTTTACCTGTTGGAGAAAGTGCTATGTGGAATGGATCAATGTGTTTAAAGGAGCAATGTTGAATGTGAACTATTTCATTTTCAGCTGTGTCTCACTAGTTGTAAGAGTGTTCTAATTTCTTGAACCTATGCTCTTGTCTGAAGATTCTTCAGTATTTTTATGGTTTTCTTCCACTATGAGTAATGGGATGTTTTAATTGTTGATGAGCTATCTTGGGATGTATACTTTTACTTCTGTTTATATGTTTGGTTATAAGAACAGATATCTGTGATTTTCCATAACACCTGAACAGTATTGCATTACTCATGAATTAATCCATCTCTCTAGGGATAGTTTAGTTAGTTTTATTTTATTACTGTTTGTATGATTTAGATGCTTGTGAGTTCTAATACGAGAGGTAAGAACCTGCACATCACATTGTGAATGATCTTTGCATATTTATCACTCTGTATTGTTAATTAGGCACGTGCATTTCATAATTTAAGTCAAAATACAAAAACTCGGTGGACCGGGCTGTAACTGGTAAAACCCTTTATTTTGTTACTTGACCTACGGTAGCCGGACCGCAAACTGAATGGATTCCCTACACCAAACACTCACGGGATAGTTGGGAACGTTGACTGGGGAGAATCCCTTATTGTTGTTGCCTACGAATTTCTGGGCCTCAACAGTTTTGGTGCTAGAAGGAGGGCCGCCAGTGTATGGCTGGCCGAGGAAACCTGTTTTCCCAAGATTATTCCACCGGTAACAGTTCTGAAAGCAGTGGGATTCATAATCCAATTCCAGAAGAAAGAAATAGAGAACATCTATATGCTGTTGGAAATGAAGTTGTTAATGATCTGAGAAGACACACCAAGGCATATGTAAAGAATATTGGAGGATTTCCAATCATCCTTGAATTGCCCAGAAGAGAGTATAAAAAGAAAGATTGTCCTGTAGCAGAAGACTCAGTGCTGGTTGGGGATTGGGAAGAACTTGTAGAAACAGCCTTACAGGAAGTTGTGCTACCTTTGAATCAAGAAGGCCCAGATACCCCTCACAATTCTCCCGCTCATACTCCTATTGGCTCACCTCCTCACTCTCCACCTAGACTCATGGCAGGAGTAAATGCTAATCCACCACCTAACCCACCAAATCCACCACCTGCTTGGAGAGCCAAATCACCGTTAAACCTGACACCTCCATTACATGACCTACCTCAAGCCTTTGACAAGATGTTGCCCAAGTTCAACCCAAATGAGAAAATACCAGTAGATGATCACCTACAAAGTTTTTACTTGGATATTGAAGGATTAAGGGCCGGGGAGTATGAAGATGTAGTCTGCAGACTATTCCCGCATACCCTTAAAGGAGCTGCAGCATCATGGTACTTTGGGTTTCCTGCTAACTCTCTCCCTGATTGGGATACCTTCGAAAGAATTTTCAGAAGTAAGTATGCAACTCAGAAAACTCATGAAGCCCTCATGAAAGGGCTATGCACCTTGAATAAAGAAAGAAAGGAAAAGATGCATAGTTTCACACAAAGGTTTGCAGCCTATCTCAAGAATTTTTCTGAAATAGATAAAACTTCAGACAAAGTTCTGATTGAATATTATACTTCAGCTTTAGGCCCTGATTTGGCCATGTTTTCCAAAGGTAGGGCCAAACCTACTTTGACGGAAACCTATGAAGAGGCAGAAGTAGTGGAAGCTGAAAGAGAAAGTATTGAAGATTATCCAGAACAGTCAAGAGAGAAAGGTGTAGGAAGGAAAGCCTTATTGTTTACTAAGCCTAAGGAAGAGAAATCGCCAGATTATGAAAATATGGAAAAAATGATGCAGAAGCTTTCCAACAAAATCATAGATTTGGAGAAAGAGAAGGAAACACAAAAGTTTTATAAGCCATATTATAAGAAAAGAGAGGATGCCAATCAGTCTCAACCTCCTCCTCACAATACTGCATCTATGAATTTAACAGAGGTAGGCATGGACAATTTTTGCACTTTCCACCAACAGCCACACTCTGAAAAGAATTGTCCTCAATGGATAAATTCGATGACGTTGGTCATGAATCAGCTGTTGGATTCTAGATTAACAGAAGATGGAGATGAACAGAGAAAAGAGAATACTACGTCAACAAAGGAACAAAAAGAGGAAACCATGGTTTTGTGGGATTCTATTTCGTTATTTGATGCTGAAGAGGAAAAGAATCAGGGCTACAAGGACGTCATGGAAACCAACGTGGCAACAAGGAGCCAAGGGCCAATTAAAGAAAACAGTCTCATTCTACCAAAGATCAAAAGGCTGCAAAGAAATGTAAAGAAATTTCAAAATAAATCCTTAGCTGATAAGATTCCAGAATTGACTATTACCAGCCAAGATCTGAAGTAGAATAATACGTTGGCTAGGCCAAAGGAAGGAAAGATGAATGCTGATAAACCTCATCCCATTGAGCAGCCGATGGATTATGACATCGTGGAGGATTTAAAGAAGGTAAAAGCGAATGTTCCACTATTCGAAATGTGTAAAGTGCCGCAGCAAAAAGAAAGACTATTGAAAGCACTGGAAGCATCGGATGAGAAGCTGCCCACTGACAATCAACCTCAAGAAGAAGAAGAAATCAGTGAAACCAGCGTTGGAGGTAAGTCTAAAAGCAAACATCCACCTTTCCTCCTCACGTTTGAAATTTTCAATCATAATGTACATAATTTCTTGGTAGACTCAGGGGTGTCGGTTAATGTCATGCCAATATCAGTCTATAAAAGGATAAATGGGAAGCCCAAGCCATCTACTTGGAGAGTTGTTCAGTTGGACAGGACAGATGTAAAGGTAATGGGCAAGATGGAAGATGTCCTAGTCCGTCTGGCATCAAATCATAAAGTATTCCAGGTCATTAATATCGTGGTGGCTGATATACCAGACGCGTACGGTCTTTTCCTGAGTAGAGATTGGTCAACCAAACTAAATGGATATTTTTCCTTGGATTGGTCGCATTTGTGGCTGCCGTACAAAGGAAGTCCGAACCAGATCAAGATCTTAAGAGAGCCTCACAAGAAATACAATGTCACTCTACTGGAGGGGAAGAATGAACCAGTGGATTCTTTATTGGGAAATTATTTTATTGAGTTGGAACCAGGAAATTACCAAGCAGAAGAAGCCAGCAACACATCAGACACTCAGCCTGATCTCCTTCGATTCTCACAGGCTGATGAGATTGACTGTAAAATAGTAGACTTAGCAGTAGGAATAGATTCACATACAGTAGTTAGTGATTTTTGGACTTTGTTTTTTGATGGCTCTAAGACATTAGAGGGGTCAGGGGTTGGCTGTGTCCTGATCGACCCCCAGAAGAATAAACATTTTCTTTCATGTAGATTAGATTTTGAATGTACTAATAATACATCTGAGTATGTAGCGCTGGTGCAGGGTTTGAGGAAAGCGATTGAATTAAAGGTAAGTAATCTAAAATTTTTTAGGGATTCTGAAATTATTGTGAAACAAATCCGGAATCAAATACATTGTGTTTCCCCTCACTTGAAGGCTTACCAAAATGAGGTATGGGAGCTGCTTAAATGTTTTAATGCATTCAATATTATTTCAATTCCGAGACTTAGAAATGCATCAGCTGACCTGCTGGCCACATCAACCGCTAGAATGGTACCTACTAATAATTGATGCTCTGTTGAATTGATTTTTAGGCCCTCAATACTTGATATGATTACCAACCTACGAGTGTTCAATGATGACCAGCAAATTATAGAATGTTTAACAAATGATGAGGTATTTAAAGGAGCAATTATAGATGATGAAGAACATCAGGTCGAGATGAAGTATGATAATTTCATCTCGAAGGGAGTCAGAACATTAGAAAGAATGTTCGATTTAAATGAAAAGTTTAGAAGACCAGCCAACGTGAAGACCCACAACTCATCTCTACAGTTCGAGCTGATAAATTTAGGGACTGAAACAAATCCCAAATTTGTGAATCTCGGCAAATGTTGTTCACCAGTAGAAAGAGACAAATTTGTCAGTCTATTTAAACAATATAAAGATGTTTTCGCATAGACATACGAATATTTGAAAACATATGACACCAACATCATCAAACATGTCATTCCCATCAAAGCTAGTGTCAAGCCATATTAGCAACCTTTAAGAAAAATGCATCCAAAATTGGAACCGCTGATTCAGAGTGAAGTAAAGAAATTATTGGATGCTAGAATCATTTTTAAGGTCAGACACTCTGAGTGGGTATCAAATATAGTACCAGTGAGAAAAAAATCTGGAGAGATCAGACTCTGCGTGGATTTCAGGAACTTAAACCGTGCTTCAGACAAAGATAACTATCTTGTTCCACCCATGGAACAATTGCTACAAATGGTCTCAGGTTCTGAACTATTTTCGTTGTTAGACAGTTTCTCTGGCTACAATCAAGTATTAGTAGCTAAAGAAGATAGATTGAAGACAACGTTCAGGACCAAATGGGGAACCTTTTCCTACAGAAGGATGCCCTTTGGGCTTCTAAATGCTGGAGCAACATTTCAAAGGGCTATGGACATAGCTTTCCATGGATTGATTGGCCAAAGTGCTGTAGTATACCTTGACGATATTAAAATATTCTCGAAGAGAAGAGAAGAGCACACGTTTCACTTAAGGAAAATTTTCGAACGCTGTCGGAAATATGGCATCTCACTCAATCCTAAGAAGTGTGTGTTCGCTGTCATGGAGGGCAAGTTGCTGGGTCACATAGTTTCTAAGAAAGGAATCTTTGTATATCGAGAAAGAATTAAGGCTATTGAACAAATCCCCTTGCCCCATAATAAAAAGGGGATGCAATCATTTATGGGAATGATAAACTTCGTGCGAAGATTTGTACCTGATTTTGCTCAGATTGTCAAGCCGTTGTAGCAGATGGTAAAGCAAAATGCACTATTCAAGTGGACTGAAATTGAGAAGAGTGCATTCAGCAAAATCAAAACTACTGTTGCACGCACACCATCCCTAAAAAGCCCATATTTTTACAAAGATTTTATCTTGTATACCCTTGCATCCAATGATTCACTGGCAACTGTGCTCACCCAAAAGGAAGATGGGGGGGATGAATTCCCAATATCCTTTATGAGTAATGGTCTGCAGGGGGCCGAATTGAATTACCCAGCTGTTGATAAACAAGCTTACGCTGTATTCAAAGGAGTAAAGCAATTCAGGCCTTATATTTTAAAAAATAGAACCAAGGTGATCATCCCCTACCCAGCTGTAAGGTCTCTTCTTGTACAAAAGGAGTTAGGAGAAAGAAGAGGCAACTGGGTAATAGCCCTTCAAGAGTACGACCTTGAATTCAAGCCAGTGTCTATAGTTAAAGGACAAGGGTTGTGCAAACAGATGACTGAAAATGAAAAAAATGAAGAACATGCCTTGGAAGGTAAAGCTGAATTACATGTAATGGAGGTATGTCCTTTGTTTACAGCTCCTGAGTCTTGGTATAGAGACCTTGTGCATTACCTGCAGGCAGGGATGTTGCCAGAACATTGGAGTTCCAAGAAAAGAAGAGTGCTACGTCTTAAATCAGCCTCCTATCAACTTGTTGAAGGATTATTATTCAGAAAGAATTATGACGGGGTTCTTCTCAGATGCTTAGAAAAGGAAGATGCGAAGAAAGTAATGTCAGAGTTGCATGATGGTCCTGCTAGGGGATATTATTTAGTAGATACTACAGCCCAAAAAATCCTCAGGGTAGGTTACTATTGGCCTACACTCTTCAAATATGCACAGACACATGTCAGGAAGTGTGATATTTGCCAAAGGTGTAGTGGGAGACAAACTAAAGCAGCAACACCCCTAAAGCCTGTGATGATCATGGAACCAGTCGAGCAATGGGGGCTGGATATCATTCGAGAAATAAAACCAAATTCCTCCCTACAACACAAGTACATTCTGACCGCGACCGATTATTTCACTCGCTGGGTTGAAGCAGTTCTGCTACACAAGATAAATCAAGACGAGGTCGTCAGTTTCTTGTAGGACCACATCATGACCAGGTTTGGAGTTCCAGTTTCATTAGTTTTTGATAATGCTACGTAATTTTAATCAATTAAATTAATTGCTTTTGCTCATGATAAAGGGATAAAATTGCATTATTCTGCTAATTACTATCCACAAGGAAATGGCCTCACTAAATCCAGTAACAAAAATCTGATTAGGATTTTAAAGAAGACTGTGATAGAAAACTAGAGGAGCTGGCACTCAGTGCTACCAAATGCCCTTTGGGCCGATAGAGTCACCCCCAAGTCTGCGATAGGAGTGTCACCGTATACCCTTGTGTATGGTAAAGAATCCATTCTCCCCCCCAACATCATGCTACCCTCTTCCATAATAGCTCAAGAGTGTTATAGTGGATTTCACCACACTAGGTGAATCACACATTGTATGGCCTTCCCCTATCCCGCTGCAGACTCATTATTCCCTATGGACCATTTATTGTCTTTTGATGTATCATTGACCATCCCTAAAAACATTAGAAAAATGATATACGCTGCCTTTTCCCCGATAACCGCGTACATACGCGGATATTCCCTCTATAGTCGCATACATCGGGATGTGTGCATAATCCAAAACTGTTGGACCGTTCCTTGTCTTGAATCCGACTCAAATGACTCCTGGCCTTCCATATTCCTTGAGATCGCACGGATTCGACCTTTTAGTATCACTTTGAAAGATATATAAGGAACCATTGAGACATTGAAAAGAAGAAGAGAGAATTGAGAGTACCAAAACTATAGTCCATTGTTGCCAGAACTATACTTGAGTCTGCATCCCTTTG
>LPNX010660664.1:316054-343645 GCA_001517045.1 Pseudotsuga menziesii
GCGTATACACGCGGTTTCCTCTGGAATTTCCACGTATACACGCGGGTTCACTGCACACAGTCACGTATACCCTGGTTTTTACCTTTTTGTGGAAGATTGTGGATTGCTGGGTGAATGCTGTTAGTTGTTGAGTCTCCTTTGGCATTGCCTGAGTTTGTTAAGGCCTCTGTTTTTGACCAGAAATGTGTTTTTTTAGCCTAAATTTTTTTTTTAGGAAAGTTCTTGTCATGGCATCTTTGATTTTTTGTTTGAGATTAGTGCATTAGAGTCCTTTTGCCTTAGTTCTTTGCTGGAATGCTGTTTATGAGTGCTTGCAGAGTCTGGGGTGGTTAGAATCATTCTCTTGCTTTTTGTATCTCTTTATTTTCAAAAAATCCTAAATATTTGCTTCTCATCATGCATTGCATTATGCATTTTGCATTGTACTTGCATTAGATCTAGATTTGCTTTGGAGTAATAGTTAGGAATTCATATAGGGAAATTTGCATTCAGCATTTGAAGAAGAAATTGTGCATTCACGTAGTACGCATACCCTGTTTTCATGGACACAATGCATTTGCATTGATTGTTAGGCGTGCATTTTACTTCTTGTTGCATCATAACACCATTAGTTGCACGACCATATCCTATTTTTGAGTAAATAAAACCAAACTAAAATCAACGCTAAATAAAATGAATTACACTCTTTTCTTTTTAGGGTGAACCAACAAGCTTAGGTTTTAGGATCTTGGAATAGTTCATTGAAAGTTAATTCTCCAAGATCACTAAACTACAACAACTAGGTGTCTGTCCAGGGAGTGTGTGAAATCCTTTATATAACCAGCGTTCTCAGGAAGCTCCTCTCAAAAGGGAGTCAAGCACTAGGCAGTGTGAGCGGTTGTTGATCGGGATAACCCCTGGTTGGTAACTGTGTAGCACCGACGATATAGCCAGGATTGTATTCGTATCTGGGGGCTCTTTCGGGAGTTTCGGGCTTTGCTCCCCTGCCCATACGGTCAATCCCGCCTGCGACTGTCTGCCTGAGCATTGATTATATCAAGGTGACCTTAGTGACCTTACCTAGGATATCGAGGGGGTACGTGTAGAGGTTATTCTGCATGTGTCCCGGCCAGGTTGGGGTCGGACAGCACAGTCGCTATACGCATTGAAGTTGAGGGCCACAATAATTGGTTTCGAACCTCCGCTTGTGGTGACAAGGGCCTCTCAAGCCTCTCCTAGGAGAGACATACCGGCCACATTCGGGAGCTCACTTATCCAGCCCTTGTTTGCTTGCTTTTGGCTTTATATTTGATAGTGATTTCTCTGTGTATGCTAGTTGGCCTAGGGTTGACGTAAATAGAGAGTCTTTGCTTTTTTGTTGAGTCATTGTGGAGTCGAGTACGGTTCCGCGCCGTTCTCGTCGGTTAGCAAAAATTCTGCCTTCCACTTCTCCTCCTCCTTTGGGAGAGGGGCCTAGTTGGTCCAGGCGGACTGTGTCACACATTGATTCACACACCATGGAGGATCATTCAGAGATTATTCCTAACCCACCTCCTCCTATTCGTATTGACGATGGGGAACTTACTCCTACATATGATCCCTCACCTGACCTAGCTGAGATTGGTCCCGTTATTTCCCAGATAGGATCTTTACATGATAGACCTACTTATACTAGGCCAGATTCCCCATTGACCCGATACTGGTATGGAATGCCGGAAGATGCCAAGACTCACTTTGACCCTCCTAGCACCAGCTATGGTGGTTGTGTTACCACTGGTTTTCCTATGCACGATTTGACATTTCATGTTGAATCTGACTTTGATCCTAACACTATACCTAGGGGCATTCCCATGCCTTACCTTGCAAAGAGGTTTGGGAGTACTAGTCACATTGCACCTTCCATCCCAGCGGTGGAAGCTACATCTTATGTACCTTCTAGGTCTAGAGTTAGTGATCCCATAGCAATACCAGGTTCTAGGCGAGTGACGATAGGCACTAGCACATATCTTCTTACAACGATTCCTTCGTCCTCGCTTCCAAGTTCTTCAAATGTGAATCCTCCACCTTACTCTCGTGGTCCTTCGAGTCGTCATGTAGCTACGAGTCAGATCCGTACTGCAATTACTAGACCAGTTGTGTCTCAAGCCTACATACCACCCATTGTTTCGGGAGGTTATGTTCATGTTTCTAGAGGTCAAGTTGCTACTTCTTCGACATATATCCCTACTTTCTGTATGTATATTCCTACTTCCGGAATGTATATCCCTACCTATGGAGTGTTTCATGGGCCATCGCAGCCGATGACCTATGGAACCTACTATGGGGTGTAGTATGGATAAGTCTCTCAACCTTATGGAGGCGGGTATTCACAACCTGCTTACTCTCCCAACTATGGCTTTGTAGCTCCTACTAGTCAAGGTCCATCTCATTATGCGACTTCCATGCCACCCTATACGGGTCATATAGGAGGAGGTCACTATGGCCAAGGTCATGGTGGTAATCAATCCTATGTGAACCAGGGAGCGGTCCCTAAACCTCATCATGCTAAGCTCCCTTTCCTTGCGACACTCAATTTACCTGACTTATCGAGACTTACGAACGATCCTGTGGCTCATGACCGGGCTTGGCTGGCTGTCCCTACCAAGCTTCCTTCGGACATACCTAAGTTCGAAGGCAAACCAGGAGAGGATCCGAGTGAACATGTTACGACATTCCACCTATGGTGCTCTTCCAATTCATTGCATTAGGACTCAGTCCGCTTGAGACTATTTCAACGCACCCTTATAGGGCCTGCAGCGAAATGGTACATAGAGTTACCTAGGGGTGCCTTTACCTTGTTCGACGACCTTGCGATGACTTTCCTTAATCACTTCCAGCTACCAGTATGATATGATGTCGGTGCTGAACTCTTGTCGACATTTCGGCAAGATAAAGCCACCCATATTTCTGATCATATTCAGGAGTGGTGTAGACAGAAGAGATTAATCAAAGCCTTTATACTGCCGGAATTCCTCCTTGAGTGGTTCCTCAAATCGTTATTACCATATATCGCGAAGGATGTCTCCACATCCGGAGTGCAAAATGAGGAACAGGCCATCTTTAGGGCACAGGAACTAGACTTGATCTATGCTCAGTCTAGTTTGTTATATGAGATCATACCTAATGCCCCTCATTCTAGTTTCGATTCCAAGGTCAAACCTGGACCACATGTCGATGGCATTGTGGGTAGTTGTAGCTAGGGTTTTACCCCTAGCTTGTGCGAATGAGCACCTACTAAGGAAAATGGATTCCTTAGTAGTAGTTCAATAATATGTGAAATAAAAGATGCTAAATAGTAATAAAAATTAACCTAAACATGTTCATGAAGCAAAACAACAAAAAATAAAGAATGATTTTTTATTGATCTGACCTCCAATGTGGAGGTTGGTGAAGCCCGTTGCGCTGATCCGAGAGGTTGCTCCGAGCTCCAGCTGTTCCTTCTCTTTCTCCAATGGTGGAAATGGGCCAAAAGGGGCTCTCACAGTGAAAGTAGCTCAATGGTGAGTTAGGGTTTCAAGAGCAATTTTGGCAGAGGCAGGATACTTGTGATTGTGGATATGAAATAAGGGGTCTCCATCACTTATTTATAGTGGTGGAGTGCCGGTTTAGGGTTAGGGTTTCAGCTGTTTAGGGTTTTTTCCTCCTTTTCCTCATTATTTTATATTTTTTCTTCCTTTTTGGAGATTTTTTTCTTTTTTGGAGGAAGTTTGGATATTTTTTGGAGGAAAAGAGGGTTTTATGGCCTTTTGGAGGCTTTTTAGATGGTTTTATGGGTTTTTGATGGAAATATGGTAGGAAAATGGACAAATGAGCCATGTAATGGGGTAGATGAGGTAGTGAACCTTTTTTGGGTGTTAACAGATTGCCCCCTGATGTGCGAGGGAAGGAGCTCATCGTATGGCCGATGGACATCATAAGTCATATTTGTTTTTCCTAGGGTGTGGAGAAGAGAAGGAACCAACTGAAGCCTGGAACATCGATTTCGAACCAACTGCAAGGACTGAAAAGTACATAACCTCAACAATGGATGAGGAATCATCTGATAATCTGGACGAGGCGGGCATACCCATGCTCGTAGCAAGATACATAAAAATAACTATGAGGCCCAAAAAGAGGGACTTGTAGGATACATAGAGATCCAATATGCGTATCAAAAGGGTCCAGAAGGGACACACATCTGGAACATACTGCTGGGCTAACCATGTCTGAGCTAAACAACTGATGCACTGGAATGACAGCAGTGCTACTGAATGTGGTTCCAAAGGAACTGAGGAGCTGCTGGATCAAAGTGACAACGATCATACTTGCCATGGTACACTGATCTGGAACTAAACTAGGTACTCGAGGAAGCATGGAACTGGATGGCTTCCAAATACAATCGCCAACGCAGCCCGGACATCCACGGGAACATATAACTGGGTGTTCCGAAGTGACTCACCAATGTGCTAGAGTCGGGGGAAATCCGGGGTCTTCGACAAATAATGGAATGGATATACATCCTGCGCAATTCTCAACGATGCGATTAAGGTGCTGAAGTTGAGCATGTGAGAAACAACTATTCGGAGAGGCAATGATGACTCCTCCCAAAATGGTTCGTAGGCACTCACCACAGATGGTGATGGGTCCAAGGCGCAGGGACCTCTGGGTCTATCCTCTGGAATAGAGGGGCTATCGTCGACAGAGGGAGACCTGCAACTATCAAGGCAATGATGTTTCCTTGACAGGAGCGTGAGGTGCAAAACCGAAATGTGATAGTACTGATGGAAGGGTTGATAGACTGGGGTAAATAACTGGGCAAGTAGAGTGGGTGGACTCAAACTTCCTTTGTTCAGAGTATGATGGCGGGGACGATCGGGAAGCACATGAAACTGATTGGTGGTAAAGGGATCATAGCTGTATGGGATCTGGGAAGTTCACTGGGCTGAGGGAGACTCAAGCTATGGTAAAATGGTAGGAGACTGCAGAATACTCTGAACAAAGGCGACCTAATTGGAGGTGCTACCGAGAGGATTGATCGTAGCGCTAAGAAGCATGGGGGGACTTCTTCATGGGTAAGGGAACTAGAAGAAGTGTGGATATAAAATGGTACTGTCATGTGGATTTTACAAGCCCATGACAGTTCATGCTCATGGTTTCTTTCAATTTTAAGGAGTCTGAAAGCAAATAAGAAGACTCTGAATTAATGGAATGGTACTGTCGTGTGGATTTTACAAGCCCATGACAGTGCATGCTTGTGGTTGCTTTCAATTTTAAGGAGTCTAAAAGAAAATAAGAAGACTCTAAATTAATGGCCAGGCAAGGAGGAAGTGTTCATTCAAGGAATATTTATGATGACCAGGACTGAGGGTGGGGGAGAACACTGGTGGGCCTCCTTGCAGGGTGTATGAATGGTGGCAAAATAATGAAACATTTGCAGTATGATAGGAGTGGATGGCTCATGTGAAATAATCTGATGATGGCCGATGTGGCACGTGAATCGATGCGGCAAGGTGTAGGGACGCAATGTTGAAATTGTACCAAGTGAGAGCAAGAAATGATCTCAAGCATCATCACGAGCTCGAAAAAATGAATCCGGCTATATGAAAAGTGTTAAAAATGGAGAGTGGACGAAGTGGCACGCAAACCGAGGTGACTATCAGTGTCTAAAAAATGGGCAAAAAATGACGTAGAAAAAATAATGCAATGAGGTGACCATCGTGACGGTCTCGTCGTGCTGATTCCAATGGTGGAAACTGGTATTATTTGCACGGTCCACGTGGGGTGGACCGCAGGTTAGGGGGTCGGAGCCGCAGTGGGGTGCTTCCTGGGGCAGCGATATCAATTTGGATGACAGGTGAGATGTTGGCCATGTTACCCTCTTCGAAGGCGTCAGGAGCAGGAATAGGGTCCTTGAACCAGTCGACCTTGGGGGGAAGGAAGTGTTAGAGGAGGGTTCATCTAGGAGGAAGTAGGAACTGTGGTGCATGTCATCCCAGGGATAATCTAGGGTAGTGAGAGCCTCAAGGATCTCCTCATCAGTACGGAATATCTGTGTCGTCAAATCGGTTAACGAGGGAGTAGTGATGGAAGAGATCATATAAATGGTATTAACCTCTCCGGAAGGGGAAGAGACCGGGGAATGGATTTCCTCAATGGTGAGGGGTGCCGTCTCAAGATCCAGATTGTTCATCTCAAAGAGAGCTACTCTATCCTCGGGGAGATCGGGACAGTGATGGGAGTAATGCTCGTAAACATCGCATAGGGCACAGGAGTGGTTAGTGCGCAGGGATTTGTCGCGAGGCTTAGGGGTTGAATCTAGATGAACAACTAGGATAGTGGGGTCGTCGTCAAGCATTTGCATGTATTCCTGTAAAGCCGGTAACTGAGGACATAGGTGAGTCGCATGGCCCAATTCATCGCACAGTGCACATTTGGAAGGAGCACGAAACACAGGGGGGGTTTTTACTATCTTAGGAGTTGGGACAACAGTGTAAGGTTGGGGGCCTCTGCCCCCAATGGGTTTGGTAAGAAGAGGGGGGGGGTTCGTGGAGGATGAAGGGGTAGTGATACCGGGAGGTGGTTGACTAGTAGTGACAATGGGTTGCACTGGTTGCAGGACGACATCTGGTGTCGGTGGACGAACGGGAGGCGAAAGATACCAAACGGGTAATCCTAAGGTTAACCCAGGAAGGCTGAGGGTGGCCATGACCGGGGCGCTAACTACTCCTGAGGGAGGGAAGAGGAAAGGAATGGTATGGATGGGTGTAGCACCAATGTGACTAGGTACCAAAGGGGGTTGAGGCAATAAGGGCGGTTGATTAGTAGGAGTTCGCGTGTTATGGGACAGGGTACATATGGCTTCAGAGGTGGAGCCATATTGGTTCCGTTGGGTCTGGAGGTTGACCTCATCGGAGGAAATCATCAACAAGTGGTGGGTACCTGAGTCAAGCATGGGTTGATCAGGAGCAGCATAAGTGATTTGTTGTTGGATGGGTGTGTTGGCTTGAGGGGGAGCCAATGGTTGGGTGTTCACTACGCCTTGGGTTGGTAAGGGGTTTTGCAGCACCAAAGGTGGCTGCTGAGGTTGTGGGGGGTTGGGTGGTGCTTGAGGAGCCGCCTGCCCTAGGCGGCGGGCATCTTCAGCCCAAAGTTGCCGAACGCGCTCCATGTGGGGGTAAAAATGTGTGTAGTGGCCATAGACCCTACAAATAGAACAAGGATAGTTTTTTCGTAAATTCCGTCCCCTGCCACGGTTTTGTTGGCCCTGGTTACGTTGGTTGTTCTGGTTTTGCTGCGGGTTTTGTTGAGCGTAAACTTGCCCTTGGACAGCAGGTGGATTCTGAGTTTGCGCAGGGGTTGGAGCAGGCTACGGTGGATGATATGTAGGTGGAGGCTGCGCAGGTGCAGCAACTTGAGGGTGTTACTGATAGTGCTATGGAGCGGGTTGTGGGTTTTCCATAGGGGTTGGCTGTGGTAGGTAATAAACGGGTTGGGCTTGTGACGGTGCAGGAGCTGGTGCAGCCTGCTGGTGATAGTAGGGCTGAGGTGCGACCGGGGGGGCGTAAGCGGGAGTCAGATGACCGAAACACTGAGGTGGACATGAGGGTCCATGGGAATGGTGGTGATGTGTCATGGGAGCATACGGGTTGGTTGCTCCAGACTGTGAGGTAACCCGCGAAGGGTCAGGGCCAGGGGTAGGACGGGCTATGGAAAATGGTTTAGGCTACGACAAGACACGGCCAATGATGCCGTCGGCAGCGTCGGATGCCCCCGGTGCATCATGCTTGGATGAATTGTCGCGAGGGGCATCCGGTATAATGGTATAGAGATAACCTGACTGGGCGTAAATGAGATCGAATTGCTGGGCCTTAAGGATGGCCTCTTCTTCAGACTGGGGTCATTCGGATGCTACATCCTTAGCAATGATAGGAAGGAAGTATTTGAGGAACCAGTCTAGGAAGATCCAGTCGTCTAACTTGATCTTGCATAAACTACGGCGTCGACGCCATTCATGAATGTGGTCCGTGATGTGGGTAGCCGTTTTTTGTCTGCATGATAGTAGGATTTCAACGCCTGCGTCATAGCGGACAGGTAACTGGAAGAACTGGAGGTAGGTCGAGGTGAGGGAAGTAAAGGTGGCATGGGTTCCATGGGGTTGTTCGATATACCACTTGGCAGCAGAGCCAGTGAAAGTGCGTTGTAATAAACGGAGGTGAATAGAGTCGTCTACTATGGAGTTGGAGGAACACCATAGATGGAAGGACATGATATGGTTTTGTGGGTCCTCACCTGCCTTGCCCTCGAACTTAGGGATGTCAGAGGGGAGTTTGGTGGGAATGTGAGGCCATGCAGGGTCGTGTCGGATGGGGTCATTGGTTAATCTGGCTAGGTTAGGCAGGTTGAGGCTAGCCATGAATGGAAAACTGGATGAAGAATGTGACACGGTAGTGGGTTGGATTAAGTTGGGGGTGATGCCCCCAAGTGGAGGGGTAATGTGAGGGAGGTTTCCCCCAAGCGGGGGAACTAAGGTGGTATAGGACGGACCTACACCACCATGGGTGGTATGAGTCACTGATGGAGTGAGCATAGGTATTCCTACTGCGGGAATAGGTGCCGTGAGGGGAACGGTAAATGGGGGCCCCATGGAGGGCATACCCATAGCAGGTGTGGTAACTGGTGTAGTGGTGGATGTGCCACCAATGGTCCCAACCAAGATGGGAGTGGGAGTCACCCCAGCCATGGGGCTAGTAGGGGCAGTGTAAAGGGGGTTCTCGGAGTCTGGCTCAGAATCAGAGGTAAAATAAGGGGCATCAGTATCTGGTGACAGAGTTCTACGCCACTAACGAGTAGAGTCAAGTGACAAGGCTCGAGATCTATGATGAGTGGTATCAAGGGATGATGATATGGGTCGAGGACGGGTGGTGTCAAGTGAACCGCACTGTGGGGGCTCGCCTCTGAGGCACCGAGAATGTCTCGGGGACTCAATGGTGACAAATGGTGTCAAATCTTTGTGGGTTGAGGTAGGTATAAAATAGCTCAAAAACTCTAATGCAACCGAGTGTGCAAAAGGAGAGCTCAAAAAATAGGGCGCTCAGGCCAACAACCAACTCAAAACACCCACTGTAACTGTGGGATACAATAGGCGGAGTGTCAACAGAAATGGTCAGAATACCAAAAAACAGCAGGTTGCCTACAAAAATAAAAAATGGTGGACTCACTAGACCAAAAGGGGGTAAGGGAGCATGCAAACACCTAACTAGAAGTATTATGACTCAACTAGACATATCCTCTACAAGGTGATGAAATCCAAGTCAGACAATATGAATAGGAAAGCCAAGTGGCTAAGGTATCCCCCTACCGGGAGGGACACCGGGTAGTCAAATCCTAGAAGAATGGCAACTAAGATACCCCGTTCATGACACGTCCAGAAAGGTAAATCTGTCGCTTGGTCCTTTAACTGCAATACCCCTATACAGGGATATCCCGAGAACTGCGAAAGGTAGCCCTTCAGTTACTGAATGGAGTTTGGTATTCCACTCAGACCTCCGAAACCAATCTCACGACTTCAACCCTCCTAAGGGAGAGGTCCTCTGATAAACCGGTTGTGACCGTGTCAAAAAATACTAGGGGATTTTGGTTCCCTAATAGACAACAACTATGTCTCAAGTGTAAGTAACCGAGGGGTGTTTTTGGAAGCCTATCCCCCTGATCCTACCTAACTACAAAAATTCTTTTGTGTTCCCCAAGTGGGGTTAGAATGTTGGTTGAGTTAAGTAGTTCTTAAGTCTCACTTTGAATTAGGTGACAGATTGTGTGCTTGTGAGGTTATGAACCCAGAAGAGAAGTGCCAGGGCAGCTTCCTAACAATAATGATACTGAATGAAAAAACTTTCTACCATGCAAAGTTATCTGAATAAACAATGCTGAATTTTTTTTAAAAACAATGCTGTAAATAGGTAACAGGAATAATGGTGCAGAAAGGGCTGTAGGAATGCAAGTAGGACAGATGGCTGTGCAGGTGCAAAAAATATGGCAGCAAAGGGGTTGGTGTCAAATACAGAAAAAACTGCAGAAATTAGACCGCGGATCTAAGATTAAAAACAACGGTCGGATCACGAGTTTGAATGAAACAGGCGCGGTCAGGGCGCGGGTTTGAATGAAACAGGCGCGGTCGGGGCGCAGGTTTGAATGAAACAGGCGCGGTCGGGTCGCGGGTTTGAATGAAATAGGCACAGTCGGGGCGCGAGTTTGAATGAAACAGGCGCGGTCGGTTCGCGGGTTTGAATGAAACAGGCGCGGTCGGGGCGTGGGTAAAACGGCTAAAAGGCGCGATCTAGTCGCAGCTAAGGGCTGGAAAAGCGCGGTCGGAACGCGACTGTGAAGGAAAAAATGGCGGTTTACGGTGGCCGAAAACGACAGCTGAAAGGACAAAATGGAAAATAAAATAAAATAAAAACCAGTGGAGTCGCCAAAACTGTAGCTAGGGTTTTACCCCTAGCTTGTGCGAATGAGCACCTACTAAGGAAAATGGATTCCTTAGTAGCAGTTCAATAATATGTGAAATAAAAGATGCTAAACAGAAATAAAAATTAACCTAAACATGTTCATGAAGCAAAACAACAAAAAGTAAAGAATGATTTTTTATTGATCTGACCTCCAATGTGGAGGTTGGTGAAGCCCGTTGCGCTGATCCGAGAGGTTGCTCCGAGCTCCAGCTGTTCCTTCTCTTTCTCCAATGGTGGAAATGGGCCAAAAGGGGCTCTCACGGTGAAAGTAGCTCAATGGTGAGCTAGGGTTTCAAGAGCAATTTTGGCAGAGGCACGATACTTGTGATTGTGGATATGAAATAAGGGGTCTCCATCACTTATTTATAGTGGTGGAGTGCCGGTTTAGGGTTAGGGTTTCAGCTGTTTAGGGTTTTTTCCTCCTTTTCCTCATTATTTTATATTTTTTCTTCCTTTTTGGATATTTTTTGCTTTTTTGGAGGAATTTTGGATATTTTTTGGAGGAAAAGAGGGTTTTATGGCCTTTTGGAGGCATTTTAAGCCTTTTGGAGGCTTTTTAGATGGTTTTATGGGTTTTTGATGGAAATATGGTAGGAAAATGGACAAACGAGCCATGTAATGGGGTAGATGAGGTAGTGAACCTTTTTTGGGTGTTAACAGTAGTGCAAATAAGAAATCTGCAGGTTCGGTTGTGAAACAAGTGTCCCAATTGTCAATCAACCAATCTGCCTCGGGACAAGCTACGGCTTCGTCTCAGCCCGCCCAAATGGTGAATGTACTTGTTGTGCAATCGTCCGACCAGAAAGGTAACCAGCAACCTGGATGGAATAGAAAAAAGGGTAAAAACAATAATAAGAGGGGTGGGAATAAAAATGAGAATGCCAACAATAATGACAAGAACAATAAAAATGCTGGGGGGGACAAGAAAAATAAGCGTAAGGTTAAGTTTCCTTGCAAGATTTGTAAGGACGATCACCTCACTTACTTGTGGCCTAGGATGGATGAAGCTTCGAAGTTCATAGCACAGGGCCCAGCTGTGTTAACGAACCCTTTACCGCATAACCAAAATATGAACTCGAAGTCCCATGATCAATCTAGTGATGAAGATCCACCTGAAACTAGTGGTCGTGGGTGCATTAATATGGTCCGTTCCATGAAAGTTGTGATGCGTGCGAAATATTATTCTTCGTCACAACCCAACCCAGGTAAAGAACCTGATCCACCAGGAACCCCTTTGCGTATTGAGAAACCTGCGGACAAACCTGAAGCTGCACCTCGCATTCCTAAGGGGGTACTTAAGCGTTCGGGGCATAATCCAAATGCCCGAGCCGACCAGAACTATTCAGTTGTCGAGGACTTGGGTCATACTCCTTGTGCAATGTCTGTATTGGAGGTGCTTCAGAGTTGTCCGTCACAAAGGAAGGCTTTGCTTTCTTCTCTTGGTGTGAATGGTGATGATTCTTCCTCAGTGATCAAGTTTGAAACCGCAGGACATCAGCCTCGCTTGCCCTACTATTTGTCCCTTTTGGTGCATGTAGAATGTATTAATATGATTGTCAAGCGTACTGTGATTGACGAGGGCACTGCTGCTTCTGTGATGTCTTTGTTTTGTTGGAAGGGTCTTGGTTCTCCTGAGTTGTCAAAGTCTATGACCATGTTAACTGCTTTTGATGGGAGGTCGTTTAGGCTGCACGGTATCCTTCCTTCTCTTAAAGTCCGTTTGGGGGGGAAGACCATTGCGGTAGAGGTCGAGGTGGTTGATGCGCCCCTTGACTACAATCTTTTACTGGGAAGGAATTGGATGTATAGTATGCAAGCCGTTGCGTCTTCCATATTTCACATTGTATGCTTTCCTCATAATGGGAAGATTGTGACGATTGATCAGATGTCATTCAAGAATCTTCCTGTTAGTGCATCTTCAGAAGCTTCAGTTTCGAAAGTTGAACATTCCCAGCCGGCAACTGGGAGTGTTAGTGTAGGTATGTATCCTTCCCTCATGGGAACTTTTAGTTGTCCTGCACCTGTCCTCATGATAGGAGCTAGTTTCAATGGTGCTTCCACGTCTACGAGATCGGTGTCTTTTCGCACAAGTCATATGGGATATCCTTGGATTCTTCCTTCACCGAGTCCTTCGAGTGATGCCATTGAGACGAGTGTGTCGTTGACTGCAGCCATGATTGCTTACCAAGCTAATATTCAATCTGTTGTAGTGCCTTGTTCTTCTTCTTCACGGACAGAGGAAGAAGACCCCTATGTGCTGCCTGCATGGGCAGTACAGTCTTCTCATGCCCACGATTGCCTTGATATGGTTTTCCCTTCAGATGAAGCGATCATCGAGGCTATGTCGGGAGTTGAGCCACCATGGGAGGAACTCCATCATAGATCATATTTCCTTCCAGAGCTTGACTTGTTGGAGCATGAGGATTACAGGGAGATTCTTAGACAGAAAGCTAGAAGGCCCATGATTCCATTAAGCTCTTCTGGTCAGATGGCTGATGGAAACATGGAAAACATATCATCAACTATGCCTATCAACATTTCTCGCAATCCTGGTATGGTTGAGAATGTGTACATTGGGGCGGATTGTTCCCAAGATGAGATTCGTGAGTATACCGAGCTGTTCAAGGAATTCCATGATGTTTTTGCTTGGTCTTACGATGAGATGCCAGGGATTGACCCTCGGATTGTCGAACACGAAATTAAAACTTACCCCAACGCGAAGCCTGTTCGACAGCGTTTACGCGTGGTAAATCCTAGGAAAGCACCCGCCATAAAGGAAAAGATAGAGAAACTATTGAAAGCTGGTTTCATCTATCCCGTTCCCTTGACGGAGTGGGTTTCAAATCCCGTTCCGGTAGATAAGAAGCAAGGAACGATCCATATATGTACTGATTTCCGTGATTTAAATCGTGCCTGTCCTAAGGATAACTTCCCCACACCATTTATAGATCAGATTTTGGACGAGTGTGCGGGTAGCGAGGTGTTCTCCTTTATGGACGGTTTTTCCGGATATAATCAGATTCAAATTAAACCTGAGGACCAACATAAGACCGCATTTATTTGTCCTTGGGGAACATTTGCGTATCGAAAGATGCCTTTCGGACTTAAAAACGTTGGAGCTACTTTTCAGCGGGCGATGACCTTGATTTTCCATGATCTCAAGTCCATTATTGAAGTATTTTTAGATGACCTCGCTGCTTATTCTCGTATGAGGATGCATCATTCTTATCACTTGAGATTGGTGTTCGAAAGATGCTGACACTATGCTGTTAGATTAAATCCTCATAAGTGCATCTTTTGTGTGAAATCAGGGCGTTTATTAGGATTTATCGTTTCGAAAGAGGGTATAAGAGTCGACCCCTTGAAAGTGGAGGCAATACTTCAGTTGTCTCCCCCACGAAATATTCGTCATCTTCATTGTTTGCAAGGCATGGAAAACTTCCTACGAAGATTTGTTGTCAATTTCACCAATTTGACTAGAGGTTTCATGCGTCTCCTGAAGAAGGATACTCCCTTTGAATGGGATGATCAAGCCTAGGAGTCCTTCGATGCCCTTAAGAGAGCCCTAGCATCGACCCCGGTGATTAGTCCTCCGGATTATAGCCATGATTTCCTATTATATGTGGCCGCGTCTTTAGAGACGATTGGGATGGTTTTGGTTCAAGAGGATGAGGAGCTCCAAGAGCATGTCATATACTATCTGAGCCGAAACCTTATTGACGCAGAGATTTGGTATTCTCATGTAGAGAAGCTTGCCTTGGCCACTATGCATGCGGTGCAGTGTTTGAGACATTATATTCTCCTTTTCCATACTTTGGTGGTTTCCCATGTCAATCCATTTCAGTTCGTCCTCACACGTAGGATGATTGGGGGAAAATATAATAAATGGATTGTCATTCTGCAAGAGTTTGATCTCGAGTTTGTTTCAACAAAATCAAAGAAATCATTAATATTTGCAGAGCTCATATCAGATTTTTCGAGCGAGGCTGAGGAGTCGGTATGTGAAGATACGTTCGTTGATGAACACATTTTCTTGATCTCAACGGCTGACCCATGGTATGGTGATATCATAGTATATTTGCAAATGTAGAGGACCCCTACTCACCTCTCGCGAGATGAGCGACGTTGATTACGTCACGTTTCCAAGAACTACCTCATAGTGGACAATACTTTGTACCGCCGTGGAGTAGATTCCCTTTTACGACATTGTTTAACTCACGATGAGGTTGAGGTAGTGCTTAATGATTGCCATGGAGGGGCGTGTGGTGGTCATTTATCTGGGCTTGCTACAGCCCAAAAGATTTTGAGAGCAGGATATTTCTGGCCGTCGATCTTCAAGGATTGTATTGAAGCGGTCAAGAGGTGCCACCCTTGCCAGGTGTTTGCACGTAACATGCGCTCGAAGCCTGACCTGTTGCACCCTATTATCACCGCCGGTCCCTTCACCAAGTGGGGGCTAGATTTCATTGATTGCAACCCAACTTCGGCTGGGGGGCACCATCATATCATTGTGGCTGTCAATTACTTCACAAAATGGGCTGAGGCAATGCCTGCAGCAAAATCCGACGGTGAGACAGCCGCTCATTTCATATTCAACCAAATCATCTCTAGGTTCGGGATTCCGAGAGAGCTTGTCACTGACCATGGCTCACACTTTCAGAATCGTATGATGGAAGAATTGGCCTCCAAGTTAGGATATAAGCAAGAGCACTCCTCTTCTTACTATCCTCAAGTGAATGGACAGGTTGAAGCTGTGAATAAATCACTTAAGTCCATTCTCCAATGAAACATCGCACAAAGTAAGACGAATTGGCATATTATGTTGTATCCTACTTTGTGGGCGTACCGAACCGCGGTAAATACTGCCACTGGTTTTTCTCCATATCAGCTTGTTCATGGAGTGGAGTCAATATTTCCGGTTGAATGCGAGATTCCTTCGTTGAAGTTAGCCGTAGAACTCTTACCAGACACTTCGCCTTTGGAGGAGTGTTTGGTTCACCTTGAGCAACTTGATGAGCAGCGTAGAGATGCCTTGGTGACTCTAGAGGTTAATAAGCATCGCGTAAAGGCCCAATACGATAAGTCTATCCGTCCAAGAGTGTTTAGTGAGGGAGACTTGGTCCTTTTGTGGGATCAATCGAAAGAACCCTTGGGGGAAGGGAAGTTTAATCCTATGTGGCGTGGTCCTTACGTGGTCAAGCAAGTATTAGAGAAGGGTACCTACGAGTTAGTGGATTATGAAGGGATGGCCTTGGCGGAGCCTAGAAATGGGCTCTATCTTAAAAAATACTATGCATAATCTTTAGCCAAGGTTGTTTGTTGTATATTATTGTACAGCTTATTTGCATAGTTAGGTCTTGTTTATCGTGATCGGGTTTGTGATTAGTTTCCATTTCTTGTGGCAGATGTTAATGGAATCTTCCACCTTCGTAGGATTCGCGGATGGTGCAAGCCGTCACACTCAACACTCAGCCTCAGCTGCTTGGGTGATTTTTACTCCTATGGGTCATGTACTGTCTTCAGGAGGTGTATGTCTATGGCCATCTTCCAACAATGTTGCTAAATATAGTGCCGTTATCGAGCTTCTACGGGATGCCATTTCACATGGTGTTCTCTCTCTTGAGGTACGTCTTGATTCAGAGTTAGTAGTGTCACAGCTAAATGGTTTGTACCATGTTAGAGATCCGACATTATTGAGGAGATTCTTACGTGTGAGATTGCTAGAACGGCAATTTGAGAACATCACATATATACACATTCCAAGAAATTTTAATCAAATTGCTGACTCATATGCTAACTATGTGTTAGATTGGCATTTGTTTCATTCATCATACATTAATCATAAGCACAATGTTTACACATGTAAATAAATAAACCGATCACCATAAAAACTTTTTATATATACATCAAAATGTGGTAATACATAGTGTCATAATACAAAATTAGGGCTTTGAAAGCCACCATCATATACACGGTAGTACAAAATAGATACACTCCCAACTGTCTACTCCTGTGGAGGTGGATGAGGGTTGTAATCATGATATGTCACCACGGCTCTAGCTAGCCGCCAAAATAAACGCACCCATGCGCGTGGTACACCAACCACCTGTCTCTGCATAGCCTCAGGAAAGTCCTCGACTTGCGCCATGGGAATCCTGTGAGTCAGTCGCACAAAGTTGGTATGGATGCTTTGTAGCGTCCGCTCCGCATCCACACCGGTGATATCGTCTCCTCTTCCCCTCCGTCTATGATGAGGGAAGCCCTCTAGTCGCCGTGGTCCCACATTTGCACATCAATGGTAGATGTCACTATGTATTATCACCCAAAAACATGTCTTTTGATTCAATTAATCAAGAAAACAAAAAAAAGTTAAATACTTCAAAAATCTTAAAAAGAGTAAGGGTCGAGATTCGTTACCTATGTCTCCATATGCTGACCCTGGTGGTAATGGCATGTCCGGGTCTCCCCGAAAGTCTATCCCTACATAAGGGTAGTCCTCTATGGTGATAATCTGTCGTCGCCACCATGGAAAAAAGTATACTGGATAAGGGTTGGCCACCCTACCACCCCCCAGTCTGTGCATCACGTCTACCCAACGTCGTTGGGCCGGATCTCAAACCCCGTGGAGAGGAACATCCACTCTAGGGCTCAATCCTGGAACCCGCTCAAAGAAGAAAGTGCTCAAGATACTACTGAACCCAAAGTTCCGTATCCTACCTACATTGCACTCACTGAGCTGATGTTTCATGTTGCTCAACAGTGATGTGCTCCAGTCATAGATGGTCGATGTCATACACTCCACCGCATAGAACATCAATGGCCGAGAGGCCTGATGGAGTGATGCTAAGCCTGCTATCCTGCCCAGTGTCAGTAAGATGGCCTTTAGGCCCAGTACCTGTATAGCGTTGGTGGGGACTTGGCTCCCCACCTTCTCTGTCTCTGGATAGCAGTATACTGTGATGTACTCATCTATAGTCATCCCATGACCTTGCCCTCCGCGGGCACGAAGGTTCACCGTCCCACCCCGCCGTGATAGACTTGTGATAAAATAGATATCCTCCACCTCAATGGTGAGGGACATGCCATCTAGCCGAAAGGACTCTGAGTCCAGATCCCAATAGTCTACAAGCATCTGTAGTAGTCCTGGTTTGGCCCTCAAGCCTCCTAGGCACCAAAACTTGTAGAGTCCGCATCTTCTTAGAGCCTCTTGAGCCATTCTGTCAGCCCTTACTGCGTCCTCTACATCACCATGCTCGCGTTCTCGCCACTCTAGCACCATCCTGCATGAGAAGTTGACCAAAATGTCCATTAGATTCATAAAAATATTAGTGCGCGGCGTCATACACGGCTGTTTTCAAAACAGCCGCGTATGTACGCAGTTTCAGGCCCCTTTTCCACGTATAGATAGCCCTATATGCAGAAAAAACCTCAATATCCGTGTGGGCTGTGGCGCTCATGTAAGTTTGGCCATTAAAAATTCATTTGACCATGGAAAATTATAAAATTTGTATTGAAATGCAAGCTAAGAACATGAGTAAGTACCTGGAAGAATCGGTTGTGAATTCCGCCGGCTGAATCTCCTGGAATTTGCAGTTGAATATCAGAGCTCCAATGGGTAAAATTTTCAAATGATTTATATTTTTTACTATTTATAGAAAATTTTTCAAATATTTGAAAATTTTTACCCCCTTTCCTATAGTTTTGACCGTTTCTAACCTTTTTGGACCTTTTCTGACCTAATTTGTGATGTAGAAGACCATTTTCAGCGAAGTTTCAGCCTTTGGATTGACCCGTTGTTGGGAAATAGGGAAGACTCGGGTTTAAACCTTTAGTGTCACACCAACAAAAGACCCACAGTGTTGGCCCTTTCGGCAACAACCTGCGCACAGGTTGCAGTCTCACCCGAAACAGCTATGGGGTGCCGCAGAATCAGGTTTCTGCAAGCCGAGAGGGGGATTACTGTACCTTAGCCTTTAACAATCTTATTAATCAATACTATAAAAGATTTACCATTCATTCACATACAACTTCGCAGATAAATAAACAGTCGTTACTTGCTCAACCCACTACAGGGAATTCACAGCGAAGCTAAATATTAACAGCGATCTAACTTATCAGATGTATACAGTTATTGATGCATAAAAGACAACAGAAACAAAACAGCACAAGAAACCACAACACCGGATATAACGTGGTTCACCCCCAGTGTAGGGGTTACGTCCACAAATTGTGGTTTATTCAACTTGCTACAAAATCCACAGTTTGATCTGCGCACTCAGTTGTAGATCCCTTCAATCCTTAAAAGCCACGCACACAGCAGCAGGCCCCTGCGCACTCAGCTGCAGGTATTTCCTCAAGCTTTCTTACAAAATCCCTCTGCGCACACAGCTGCAGAGGTCGTCCATGCACACAGCTGGGAATTAACCTTTCCTTACAATATAAGCCTTAGCTTCATCTTAACCTTTCTTTACATCATAAAACCTAACCTTTTCTTATTACAAAAATTCCTATTTATACATCACGCTGATACAAAACCATGGCTTCAAACCATGGGCTCCCAAAAAACCCTAAACCCTGGATTTAAACCATGGGTTTATTACAAAAAAGGGGGTTTTGACTTACCCTGACACCCCTAAGACTATTTTGACGCCTAACTCCACTTACCAACAGCCGCGAAGTTACCCGAGCTAATAATCCTTAGGGTACGCGCCCCAACAGGCCCCTAAGACTCACTAGTGGCCCGTCCCGGGACACTCTGCGAGGACTCTGGTGGGAGAATATTCTGCGCTAGGATCTGGAAGCGACTGGTGAGGTTGTGTAGTATATCATCAGCGGATTTCTCCTTTTCCACTAATTCCTATAATACTGAAGATGAGTCTGTATCAGCCCTTTCCTGCGCAAAAGTGTCATAGGTATTCAAAAGTTTGAGCTGGCTTTCCGCCGTATTGCTCAATTCTAACGCTTCATCAACCAGGGGCTGTAATGCATTCTCTAGTAGCGTTACCTTCATCCTATAGGACTCGATTTCCTGCTGAAGTTCCTTGCTGCGCTTCAGTTTAGCCATCTTCTGCATAGGTGGCAGCGTCTTGATTTCTATTCTGACTGCATCTAATTCATCCTAGCGCAACTTGATGGTTTCCTGGACCTTACCTACATCTGGATGGTCTTGTAGGTTCTCCCATGCTTCTATGCTATCTTCCATTAGTTTTGCAACGCTGGCCACATTATCTGCTATTTTTGCTGCTGAAGCCTTGATGTCCTACTGGCGCTGTTCTCTGACCTCTCGCGGAGTCTCAGGAGGAATGCGCAGTTGAAGTTCTGCAATCTGGTGTTGGTGTTCTATCTTCATCCTTTCAACCTCGCTGCAAGACTGCTGGGCATAGTCTCTCAGCTTAGCGATTCTCTGCTCTGGTTCCTTTGCTCCCTGTATGTCGGAGTCAGAAAGACTCTGACATGCCTCGTCCAATGCTCGCATCAACGTATTTGTTGTATGTTCGGCCTCTTTCTTTTGTTGTGCGATTTCTTCTAGACGTGTTGCAAAGGTTTTGTTTTGTTTGATGGCATCTTCCAATTGGATTTGGGACAATTGGGTTCGGGCATGGATCTCCTTTTTAATCGCAAGCTGGCGGAGGTGCAACTCTGACATAGACATCTTCATATAATCAAGCCCCGCGGTTGTATCCATCTAGGGTCGGGGATCCGTGTCAGGCTGTATCATATTTGTGCTTGATACCTATCCCGGGTGATCTCTGGGTGGCCATTGTCTGATATCCTGCTGTGCGGGTGTTGTAGTGCTACTTGTCGCAGTACTGTGCGCTGATTTTGCTGCTAGCTCTTTCAGCTTCGATACCCTATTTGCGATACCTAAGAGCCCAGCCAGATGCAGTTCCGCAAACTCTGACCATTTTTTAGTAAGCGTTGTCGTAGACTATTCTAGAGCTTGTTCCAGTGCATCCAGCGTGATAGTGGCTTCTTCCTCAATATCTTTGTCCTTCGACGCTTTTACCTTTTTGTGGGACTGTGGCTTGGTTACCTCGGCTACTTCTAGGGACTTGCGCTTCGTTGGTGGGTTAGGATCTGATATAGTCTTGACCGACTCCTCATCCTGTTCATCCTATTCACTGCCTCCACCCTAGCTGTCGTCATCCCTCTGCGAATCACTTAGGTCTTCGCTATCTTCCAATGGGCTCTACTGCTATTCTTGACTAGTACCTGCGCCAATATTGGTAGCTGGGGGAACTGGAATAGAGGGTTTTTTCCCTAAATCTTTTAGCCATTCGGCCAGCCAGAGCTGAACTATCCACCTGATATCTGGTTCGGTGACTACATAGGGTAATTTGAAGCATTGCCGTTGTGGATTTGCACGAGCTTGAATGAAAACATGATGCATATCAGCACTAAAGTGCGCGACGCCCTCGTATTGAGAGAACACTTCATTGGTAAGTCGAGGTGTTCGCACAATCTCATAGTGAATACTCATAGCATAAAAGATGAACATAGTTTTCATCATCTGCTGAGATTCCTTATCTGAGGATATCCATAGGGAGGCATACCTCGTTGCCCCTGGCGTGCCGGGGTTTAATTCTACAAACTGGGCTTCAGTGGGTTCTTTCCACCCAACTAATGCAATAAGGATTAAAAGCCAGGAATAATGAAAAGGTCTACCTTTTTCTTGCGCATCACGGGCATCCTCTAGAAACTCCTTCGCAAGATATTCGGCCCAATTATAAGTATACCCTTCCGCGTAGTTCATAGCAATCCGGATAACCGGAGCAGGTACTTCAGTTGGCCTACATTTCCATATGATTTTGCAGGCTAAGAGTTCAACTGCAAAGTGAATGGGCTGTTCCTGAATCGTGGAAGTGTGCTACCCCCGTTTTCCTTTTGTCAGGCCAAACCGCTCTTTCATGGTTTGCGTGAGCTTTGTATCGTCATGTTTGGACAGAAATTCAGTTCCCGGATCAGGTCCTACCATGGGTAAACCTGTGATCCTATGGATGAGGGTGGCGTCAATAGGAATTTGCTAGTCCCCTATCCATAAATATCCGTCATGCACCAGCGCTAGTAACTGCTTGGCCACTACAGTCACATGTATGCCGCGACCAAAATGGGGAATGTTAAGTATCTTGAGTAGGCCAGCGTTGTCCAGGCCTGCAGCCCATGGTTGCACTTCCAATAGTGTGAGCCTATGATCCGGGTACTTGACGCGGTGCAAGTATTGTGCTGGTTCAAACTGTGGAAACTTGCCATGGTCATTGGTGTCATGATGGCTGTACTTAAGCCGATCAATCTTCCCTATCATACTTCCTATCAACTGTACTCCCTGTGGCAGCGAGGGTGTGGCTAATGTAAATTGCTTCGTCCAACGGGGTAGCACGGTACTTGGGTGCACAGGTGGTAGATATGGTGGCCGTGGTGGTGGAATATTCTCCCTTTCCCCGGTCGGGGCCTGTGCGGAACCAGAGGGCTCCATAGGATGAGCTGCTGGTGTTTTCCCTATTTGCCGTTGCCGATCTTGGTTGCGCTTGGTGCGAACTTCAGTTCTGGACTTTTTCCTGGCAGACCATGTCTGCATCGGCCGTGGTGGTGCTGGGGAAGTGTCTTCATAGTGAGCTAGGGCAAGCGGCTGATTAGAGCAGGGGATCAGACCCTCTTGCTCGAATTCTCTGACCAAATCATCAATCTCGCGTTCGGTGGTCATGGGTTCACTCAGAATTCTTGAAGAAATGCAGGATGCAATTTTTCCTAACTGGGGCATCTTCTTATACACACCATCAATCAAATCGGGCAGGACAGTGCATTGAAGGCACCAAGTCTGACGAAAATCTTTTCTGCGATTGCCGGTACTGGTCTTAGTACATTCATTTAAAGAAATTAAAACTCTGCCGCCGCCAAATTGGTTGCTTCCCAACGGTCAGATTTTGAGCCTCGCTATGTTTTTGGGCCTCGGCAGAATCATGGTTGAAGCTTCAGGGCAATAAGCAACCTTGGCACAATAGTGCCCTTCGACCCGACCGGGTAATGTCTGTGATAGGACTATTAGATTTGAGGGATTGGCGTCTTGGCTCTGCCCCTTAGTGTGGTCTTCAATTTCTGGGTGATCATGGTTTGATCGGAAAGCTATATCTAAGACAAGACGACTTTTGTTAATAGAAAATGTGATCAAAAATTCATCCCCACTTACAGTACCGTGGTGGAGCTCAACCTCCATATGCCCATTTTTCACTATAAGGTCCAGGATATGCACGAACGTATGCATCCACGCCTTGCGGGGTGTGTTTTCCCTTCCTGCATAGTTCTGCCTCAAATGTCGCTAAAGACTAGTCAGCCCCTTGAACTTCCTTCGCACCTCTTGAGCTTGGCTTATGAATCTGGGGCGCAGGAATTTCTGGTAGGTTCCCCGACGGGGGTGAGACTTTGTAGGATCGGTCCCCCATGCTGCTGTAGCTTCTAGTGCTATTTCCAGACTTTGGGAGTTTTGTGACTGAGGTACTCGTTCTGGCACAGGTGCAATAAATTCTCTCGGGTCTGTCATCCCCACATGCGCAGGCAACTCTCTAGGCTGTGCACGAAGGCATCTAAGAGACTGAGCGATCTGCGCGCATCTATGGCCATGTAGCTCATACAGTCGATTCTGCCAATTCTCCAGACCATCGTCGGAATCAGACATGCAGGAGCTATCACATTGCCAATCCATTACACCTTCATCATCAGGCTCGACATAATCTGCATCCTTGGCTGTGATGTTGTATATGTGATCTAGAGTATCCTACCCCCCTTCATCTCTGAGTGGTTCTGTATATCTTTCTCCTTGGGATGGGTCGAGGGGTATAATAACGCGTAGACCATTTCCTTTGAAGGTCATATGTCTCCTCTTAAGGTTGATGACTGCAGCATTGGCCATGGCCCACTCAATTCCCAACAAGGCCGGATAAGGGTTGCTGTCATCAATGATCTCAATAACTTCAAAGTCTGCCAGAGTACTGACCCCATCGATGTCGATTGGAACACTAAGAAGTCTCCCTAGCGGTACAATCCTTTGCTGGTTAGCTAATCACAGTTGTATAGGTGACCAAACCAAGGAAGGCTTTCCCATTTGTCCCCAGGTCTGCTTGGGAAGGACATTAACGTCTGATCCAAGATCCAAAATGACATCAGTCATATCATATTCTCCGATATGAACGTTCAATCTCATTTCCCTTCCCGTTCTTCGGACACGACTAACAGTTTTCTCCTGATCAATTCCTCTCTGAGGGTCTATGACAGCAAGAAATTTTTGCAGCTCTTTTAGAGCATTATGATTCTGTAAGAGTTTCATACAGCTCTGCAAGAAAGAGGATAGTGTACTTACTTTATCCGTCGAGGTCTCGTGTAGCTGCGAAGCCTACTGAGGTTGCCGCGCAGGTGCTTCCACGGTGCTAGGGTCCACAATATCGCACTGGGCCTCCTGGATTGGTACTTGGTCCTTCACAGGGTCAAGGGCTGGAATTTTCGCAGAGGCCTTACGTACGCACACCGCGGCAGGTTGCTTTGGCGAGTTTTGAGTATGCCTCATAGCTCCACTCCGGGTGACCACATTGAGGGCTGGGGCCGGTCTTTGCTCAATGGAATTCAACTGAATATTTGGGGTGGGGCCACGGTTGTTTTCCTGAATCTTGGCGAGGAGATGGGGGCACTGTTCAATCACGTGTTCCACTGCGTGACAATACCGACAGGTCGTAGTGGGGTTCCGACAGTCGCGAGCCAAGTGACCAACTTGGTTACAATTATAACACACAACCTGGCCTCTACCTCTTCCGGTCATCCCACCATGGCCGCGACCGCCAAAATCACCTCTTCCGGAGGCATCGCCACGGTAGCCATAGCCATCATTATTCTGAGCTTCATTGTGGACTCGGTAGGCATCAGAGGTGCGCTCTTGCATAAGGTCATAGCTACGACACTCTTCTTCATTATGCCCTACGGACTTACAGAACTGGCAGTAGGGGTTTTTGGGAACTTGAACATATCTCTGAAGAAGATGGCAGTGCTCAGGGCGATGCTGGCCAGTGGTTCGGCAAATCTCACAATATAGAACACCGGCATTGAATTGGTTGGGAGTGCCCGTATTTAGGTATGTTCTGACCACAGGGCACTGGTACCTATGGTGACCCTCAGACCGACATTGTGTACACCAGACCTCCTCTCGACTGGTTTTAGCTTTCTTCATGTCACGAAGTTCTAGGGCCATTGCTGCCAGCTGCGCTTGGATTTGGGAAATACTAGAATCGTCTCCGACAGGGGAGGTCTCTAGCTTCATTGCAATTTCCAGAGCCTCTTGCTGGTCAGCAACCTTCTGTTGCATGAGCAGGGTTCTGATATGCGGCAATAATGCGGCGATAAACCATTCCTTGTGCTGCGCAGGACTAATGGTAAAAATGACTTGGTCCAGTAGAACTTTGAATCTCTGATCAAAGTCCCACACTGATTCATCGCGCTGCTGTTGAATCTCTTTGAGTTCAGTGATGCTCTGTGATTCTGATTTTGGTTTCTTAAATTCCTTAATGATGGCGGCCTTGATTTCATCCAAAGTGGGGTGCTGATTACTGGAGAATTTCATGAACCAGGTCAAAGCGCGGTCGCGAAAGGAAGTAATGAGCTGCGCGGTTCTCACATCCAGGTCGGTAATACTCTTCGCGTTCTAGACGGCCTCACATAAAAACCATAACTGTTCTGGATCTTCTGATCCCATTCCGTTGAAGATGGGCAGCTTAATATCATCAGCTAGGTGGGCCATGGTGGTTCTGGGAGGGTTGGGAGGAGGACAGGACGTTGATGGGGGGGTATTTACAGGGGCCGATTGACCTGTGGTCGGAATACTTGGACTTGGTTGCCTGTCACACTGAGACCGAACTTTAGGGGTAACACAGCGATGCTGGGGGGTGGCAGGAGGGTTTCCTACCGAAGGGTTTTCTTCAAGGTCTGGTTGTGGAGGGTTTACAGGGGGAAGTGCGAGGGTCTGCCCTGAGGAGTAGGATTCAAAATCTCTTTTGTACCTTCGCTCACTTCATGGCAACCCACTTTGCACGTCAAAAATATTCTCACTTGCAAACATATGTTAGTACTACTAACAGTCTGATTCAAATAATAATATACCCTTTTCGACCAATAGTATTTTAATCTTCAAGCTTAAGGAATTTAAAAACTTACCACAGGGGCCTTTGAAAAAATGTCGTTCAGCTTCGCTGAAAGAAGTGCTTGTGTCAATGGTAAACTCTGTCATGAATGCTTCCAACGTTCGCGTCGTCCAGAAATCGACAGCGCGGGATACCTCGTTGTTCACGTGTTGCACAAGATTGACCCTTGCGGGGGTCCACACAAGAATCCGTCGAGCTTGAAATTTCGTCCTCCTCTCTGTTAACCTAGACAACCACTAGTGCAACTCTATGTGGAAACTACCAAAGAAAATTTCATAAGCATCACAAAAAACATACCTTTGTAAAAAGCCACTTGCGCTTCGACGCGGATTCGTATTCTATTGCTGCGCGAATTTCAGACAAGTCTCAGCAAACAAATCACCTATTTCCTTCACAGAGGGCCTCCAGAACATAGCCTCTGAGGTACAATGTAAACCCCTCTTGAGCAGGTACTGAGTTCAACCGGCAACGAAACCAATTTGTTGGGAAATAGGGTAGACCCGGGTTTAAACCCGAAACAGCTATGGGGTGTCGCAGAATCAGGTTTCTGCAAGCCGAGAGGGGGATTACTGTACCTTAGCCTTTAACAATCTTATTAATCAATACTATAAAAGATTTACCATTCATTCACATACAACTTCGCAGATAAATAAATAGTTGTTACTTGCTCAACCCACTACAGGGAATTCACAGCGAAGCTAAATATTAACAGCGATCTAACTTATCAGATGTATACAGTTATTAATGCATAAAAGAGAACAGAAACAAAACAACACAAGAAACCACAACACCGGATATAACGTGGTTCACCCCCAGTGTAGGGGTTACGTCCACAAACTGTAGTTTATTCAACTTGCTACAAAATCCACAGTTTGATCTGCGCACTCAGCTGCAGATCCCTTCAATCCTTAAAAGCCGCGCACACAGCAGCAGGCCCCTGCACACTCAGCTGCAGGTATTTCCTCAATCTTTCTTACAAAATCCCTTTGTGCGCACAGCTACAGAGGTCGTCCACGCACATAGGTGGGACTTAACCTTTCCTTACAATATCTGCCTTAGCTTCATCTTAACCTTTCTTTACATCATAAAACCTAACCTTTTCTTATTACAAAAATTCCTATTTATACATCGCGCTGATACAAAACCATGGCTTCAAACCATGGGCTCCCAAAAAACCCTAAACCCTGGATTTAAACCATGGATTTATTACAAAAAAGGGGGTTTTGACTTACCCTGACACCCCTAAGACTATTTTGACCCCTAACTCCGCTTACCAACAGCCACGAAGTTACCCGAGCTAATAATCCTTAGGGTACGTGCCCCAACACCCGTTCGTACTGATCTCAGGTTTAACGTCTATACTGGCATATAGGTTAGGTTCACCACCGTTTGCATTTTGCATGACCTTATGACCATGTCACTATATCCTTAGGTACAAACCCACTCTATTATGTCACAGAACCTTCTTGCTGCTATAGAAGTGGCATGATGTGAGTGGTAGAGACTCACCTTACATGGGTACCCTAGATAGCGCCTTATTTGCATTTGGTGCCCATGCCGATGTTTCCCCCTTTAGGGTGTGGGAGTCTGTTGTATAGTATTGCCATGACATTTAGCAAGAGCCTCATACTCCTCTTGATATTTTGCTGGCCTGTATCCCCCCAGAATCCCCTTATATCGAGTTGTGAATGCATTATCATGAGCTTTGCCTGTCTTATTGAGCTTTATGCCAGCTCCCCTGACATTGCGTTTCAGCCATATAGCCCGAGCTTGTCTCATGTCTAGCCATGCAGAGCCTTTATTCATATCTTTCGCAGCTTGATTCCCTTTTTACCGGGAGGGGATTTTCCCCCGAGTGTCGATATCCTACACATGTATCCTTGCATTGAGCATAGGTATGTTCCACTGCTTGG